>JAOEHY010048471.1:0-32081 GCA_025447955.1 Psilopsiagon aurifrons | reverse complement strand
TGTGTCTGCCTTCCAAGACTTGGGTGGTGTGGTCAGAGCATTTGCCAGTAAAGACTGAGGCAAAGAAGTCATTAAGAGCCCCAGGCTTCTCCAAATCCAGGGTAGCCAGTTCTCCTGATAGCTTCTGGAGAGGGCCCAGATTGTCCCTAGTCTGTCTTGTATTTGCAATGTAACTACAGATTCTCTTCCTGTTACCTTTAACATCCTTAAATTTATGCGCCTTAACAACAGGCCCCACAGCACCAACTTATTCATGCTTATTTATGACACTCCATAATTGGCAGCATCCCCTAGATCCTGAACACACTGCTGGTCTGAGGGAAGAATCTATTATAATTTGGAAAACAGTGACCCACAACAAACCTTGTCTGCCATTTTCACGAGCCTCTGATGCTCCTGACACCAGAATTATTCTGCCTGTTTCCTATGGAAATGCAGGTGGTGTCATTCTCTGCACATGTACATGACCACAGGCACCTTTGGTTTTTCTGCCTATTTGACAATTCCTGTCAAATACAACAGAGGTTACCTTATTAACTGTCATTAGGTTTGGACAGGTTTGCTGTGTCAGGCAGCTGGAAAAAGGAGGCTGTATTAGTTTTCCGACTGAATTGAAAGCCACACTGTAAGCTCTTCCCAGGACGTATCTATGGGTCCACCAAGGAAGTGCCCCAAACCCAGAATAAGTCCTACTGGGACCTCTCATGTTAAAAATACTCCAAGTCGAATCATGGAGCAGGCAGGATTAGTTTGTTCCACTCATGATTCAATACAGTGAAAATGTGGGCATGCATCTTGCTAAGAGTGGATTGATTCCCGATGAGCCAGAACCATGATCTAGGCCTCTATGAGGGCACTGAAGGCCACCTTGGGCCCCAGCAAGAAGGAAGTGAAACAGCTGAAGAAGCAAGTAAACAGGGCGTTGTGTTTTGAGACCCCCATCAGGGCTGTACCTGATGTAAATGTGAAGGACTAACCGGAATCCGTAAAAGGGTGCGTGAACATTGCATGCAACCAATCATAGTTTGAGTGATCAAGTGAAAGGAAGGAGTTTTGTTATATAAGGCTAACTTTACAAGCAATAAACAGCTTCTGCTTGATTCACATTGAATTGTGTGGAGTCCATTATTTCTTCCCCCATGAAAATGGAAGAATTACGTGAGGAAAATGAAAAAGAGGTGAATTTTCGTTTGTATATAAAGTTTGTGTCACACCTGATGGCTCCTGTGAACAACAAATGTTCATAATATTGTGAGCCTGAGAAGGAATTTCTTTTTAGCTACCTGCAAATGAGGTCAATTTCTTTCTTATGTGGTTTCTGACAGGCTAATATTCATGCTCGGCATACGTGAAAGTTATGGATGTATAGCTTGGAAAGTGCCATGATTTTGCAGGTTTCCCCCAGCCTAGACTGAAGCACTGAGGAAAGCACCCCTCATTCCTTCCCAGCCCACCCCTGGCCCTTGCAGCAGCACACTGAATTACACAGGGAAGGGAAGAGAAAACCGTCTCTTGTCTGGCCGGCTGAAGTGCAGATGTGGGAAATACCCTAATTCCTGTCAAGGGCAACTTTGTGCCTCGGCACCAGAGAGGGATCCAAGTCAGACACACACAAGAGGTTAGCATACTCCTCATGACTTACCCATGCCCATTTCCATCCACAAAACAGCCCTGCAGCTCTGAGGAACTGGTGAGAACCAATTCCTCCCTGCTCTGTGCATGCATCAGATGTTTTATTTTACTTCAAGATGTATCCCTCTGTAGTGGACACCAAGGTCATTTCAGCATTTCTAGTTTGCTTCCTCAGCTTGAGATCCACTTGTGTTTACAGCAGTTCATCATTCACCTTTTCCAGGCCTTCCAACACCATAAAAACTTCATATATATATTCTTTATTTCCACAAAGTAGAAGTAGACATTCTTTCAGATCTGTATAGCTGCCTACATCAAACCTCCTTGGAAATTATGACCTACATAAGTTCTGGCAACCTTTTTTTCCCCCCTTTAGGAACAGCAGCTCTTATCTGAAGGGTCACAAAAGGTTTCCAGAAAAAGAAATACCAATGCTAAACACTACCTAGGTTTTACCAATAGGTACACAGCACAGCGACAGAGTGTTGTGGAGCACGGAAATCCTTTCTGACAGCTCAGCCTCCAGGGAGTATTTCTGCTGTAAAAAACTTACTTTAATCAGGCAGTAAAAGAGACAATAGATTACCCTGCTGCTCAGCTGAGCTTCCTCTCCCACCACCTCCACCTCTTCTGCTGCTGAATTCTTGCTCATCAGAAACACCACTTCACACACCAGGCCAGGCAAGGCACAGGCAGGGAGAGGCATGGAAACTGCCCCGTCCCAAAGCCAGGGTGCTGCAGCCTCCCCCACAGACATGGAATAAGAACACCCAGCACGGACTCTGTGGCCAGGCACTGCAATAAGAACACTTCAAAACAAGCCAGACTCAGGGCTTTCAACTGCATCAGTATCATTTTCAATTAACCCATTCATCACAAGTAAGTTTTGAAGTAGCAAAACTTCCAATAGCAACATTAACAAAGGCCACTGCCTAAAAAGAAAGAAGTGCTCTGTACAGTAAATGGACGTTACCTTGGTGTAACACTTGACCTCCCATGCCCGTATTGCTCAAAAGAATTCACACGAGTTTCAGATCAAAGCTCCAAAGCTACTCTACAAGTGAAAAATATTGCTATCTCAGCCAGCACCGGTACCTTGTTGTTTTTACTCCTTGATATTGTTACATATGAGCCATTCTAAGTTCCTTTCATAAAGTTAGTAAATTATGATTCTTCTGTGTCACCATCTTCCAAACAGCGTATGTGTGTTCTGTATGTCAGAGACATAAAAGAGGTCCCTAAGGTAGCCAGAAACTGCTCTGATGTCATTGAATATTATAGAGAGGCCCCAGAGGGGGCTTGTTGCAGACAAGACAAATAAGATGCCAACAAATGACACCCTGAGGTGGGCAGCTGCGAGCCGCAGCAGCAGGTAATGATGGCAATGATGACAATATTGATGCTTGTCAGCTACAGTGTGCAAGTTTGCACAACATCAAAACATGCCAACAGGAAAATAGAGTGTTGAGCTGAAAAAGCCTGTTACTCTTCAAGGAGAGAATATGAGCCAAGTAAAGACTTCGACCAATAGCACTGCTGAGTGCTTTTTCCTCCTGCATCACCTAAGGAGACATCCCGTTAATTTTTCTTCTTCCTAATTTAGTACATCTCTTCAATATGAGCTTCCACAATCTGTAGTTTTAAGGGGCTACAGTCATCTCTTAGTCTATGGAAGAGGAAGATACAGCCAGATGGATTTCATGAAGTGCTCATTATTTTGAAGTTAATTGCACGTTGCCTTCTTTTGCTGTTCAAGGGGATCTTTCAAAAGCTTCAGACAGTGTGCTGCTTTTATCAAGATGCCAAAAAATTGCAGCACTTGTCTGTGTACGTCTACCTTTCTTATCAAAAGGCATTTCATCATTTGGGAAAGAAGTCAGGTTCCCACTCCTATTTAACTGAAATGCAGGTAGTTGAACTTCAGCTAAGATCTGCCTCACTGATGGAAAGGAAGCTACCACCTGAGAACAGAGAGCACTAATCATAGCTTCACTTATTTACATCTATTTTCTGTACATTCCATTAGATTTCTATGGCAAAAATCCCAGTTTTCTGGCAACCATTGAGTATTCCAGATGTATCAGCCTCAGCACACCAGGAAGGAACATGACGTGAATGAACTTGGGAAGAAGAGACTTCCACATGAAGCAGCCCCATTAAGGTGCACGTCCCCTGAGCAGGCCTTAGGGAAGAAAGCCTTAATAAATCTTGAAGCTCTACCTGTACTGGACCAACAAGACAGCTTGCCTTTCATGTTACAAGAATAGGATCCAGTGCTCAGTCTCTCAGCTTACAGCATTTTAAAGGAGCTCAAAACACCAAAGAGAGAACCCAGAGGGCTGAAAACTGATTCTCATGGTTGGGTTGAATGAAAATCTTCCACAGCATTGCCCAATGACCCATTCAATTCCCACCCCCAGCAAACATCCTACAGCACAGAGACCAGGCTTGGGCTTTCTAGCAACAGATGAGGTCTGACATCCCATACCACACTTGCGCTGTTAAAGTAAACAGATGATGCTTTAGGCTCCCAGTGAGAGGTGGGGATTTCAGCAGGGTGAAGACAGCAGCCCAGGTGAGCAGCCAGAGAATGTGGGCAGCACATCTCCCACACAGCTGCCTGCACAATGCACAATACTGGCAGCACCGGCACCTCCATTGCTTTTCCCCTCTCTGCTTAGCAAACGTGATTTGCTTCCCACTGCACCCGGAGGCGCACTTGGCTTGTTACCCCACATGAGCTGACAGCCACACACGAAACTGTTTACTGCACTGCATCTGATCACGAGCTTACACTCAATAATTGCTCTCTGTCTCCAAAGGGAGCAGCACTGCAAAGCAAACCGGGCTCTCAAATCAAAGAGAGCAGAGGGAAAGAAGGGGAGTTTGTTAGGAGGCTTTTCACAGGGCCTTGATCCCAAGGAAAACTGACTTTGCCTGAATCACAGGAGGAATGGAGGATCTGTCCTGCTCTGCCCAGCACTAGGTGTTCACTCAGGCATCACCCAGCTTTAGAGAAAAAAGGTGCCTTCACGCTATTGTAAGTGGCAGAATGCATGTTCATATGGTACATACCCATGCCCAAATTATCATAGTAATAAAATAACGTTTTAATATCAAGTTTATCAGTCCTAAAACATTTCCAGTTGGACAGAAGATCCATAGGAGTGCTCCTCTTCGCGATTTTCTGCAGATTTCCCCAAAGCTGCCTGCAGATGTGCTGAGGAGTCTGGTCCTGAAGTGCTGTGCATACACACAGGCCATGCTCCTGATGCACAGCTCTCACCTATGCTCATTCCAGCCCCCAGCAGCCCATGTCGTTACCCAGCAAGTTGATCTCTGATGCCAGGTCTTTACAATGAGCTGCTATCAAAAGCAGTAGGCAGAAATTAATGCTTAATAAATCACATCTTCAGAAAGGAAAAAACAAATGAAGCAGCTCGTGCATTTTTAAACTTCCCATAAACCCAAATAAATATTTCAGTTAATGAATGTGTCTGTGATAATAAAAAAAATGCCAGGTTTGTTAGGAAATACGTATCTATTTTTAAAGGTTACCGTTTACAATTGTTTCAGGTTTGTGCTTCTTTGTTCTCCCAAGCAACTAGTTTTGAAAGAAAAGGTTATTTTCAAATTGTTCCTTTCTATTAGAAAAGTCTACTTCACAATATAATTCCATGATGTTTTGATGTAGCTTTTGTGATTCTTTTTTCTCATTTCACAGTTTTCATTTGCCTTGAAAACAAGAAACTAAGACACTTCCAAATTTAACATGCACATAGATATGTGACTTTACATAATCTCATCCTCCCATCTTCATTTTGCTCTAAAACAAACTACTTATCCACTTCCCATTCCAAGAAAATGTAAGCTCATTAAGGAGGATACAGTGCTCACAATGGAATAGAGCCCCAGGCACCAGTGGGCAAGAAAAAGACCCATCTTTTTGAAGAAGGGAACAAGCAGACTTCAGGAAGGTTCCCACAGTGCTTACAAATGTGTTCATCTTCCTATTGCAATGGCCATTAGTTCACAGCCGGCTGTACATAATCTGTCTGAAATCAGAGGATTCACTGTTACAATTTCTTCTCTCTACAAGAAAATGCATTGAAGGAAATTACTATTATCATAACACAATGGAACCCGATAAAAATGCATGCATCTGGTATTACTGGAAACTTTTATATTCTTATAAAAGATTTACCCTGGTTTTATTTGACAGTATTTTACATTAATGCATAAAGGGATTACGTCATAAAGATTCTTCAGAACTGGGCAGGCTATGTGGGAACTGCACTGATTTGCTCACCTCATCTGTTACGTAAGGGGACCCAAGGAAAATACATGACCTGCCTGAAAGAAAGCAAACTTGAAAAGTGGAACAGAGAATGGGGGTTTTGCTCCTGATGGGGAAACCAACAGAACACACTGCACCCATCAGTAATACCTTCTGCCTGTGATTTCTGGAGAACACAGGTGTAAATATGAGCCAGCTACTAACAATGCAGTTTAACCACGCAGTATTCTCTAACATCTTCCTTAATAAAGCAGAAAGTAACTCCTGTTGCAAGAGTGACTGCTTGCACCAGTTTAGCTGAGGAAAAGTGATCTATTAGCAGCTATCGAAGTAACCTGCTGGAGGACGGAGGCTGTAAATACATCCAAGTGCACACTGACTTGTGTCAGAAGCATTGATTCTTCTCACTCTTCCTCCTGCCAGTCAGTATTTCCACTCTCTGCTCAGAGGAGCATATTTCTTGTTCCCAGAGCAATAATGACAATTTCTATGCAGTGAGGCAGAGTCTAAAAAGAACTCAAAATAAGGCCAGACAGGGGGACATCAAATTCTGATAGGAGAAGTCAGAGAGGTTGAGCATCTCTTTGACAGACATCTCTGCAGCCCTGTTCTGCTCCACTGGAAGATCTCCTCACCTTCACTGCTGCCAGCTGGAAGAGCCTTCCTGTGTGGTTTAAGGAGGCTGAAAGTAAGAACATCAATAGATGTGCAGTGGGCATGAGCATGGTAAGAGGCAGAAGAAGAATGGAATAAAACCTCTATATTACACTAATGGCACAGGTCTGAAATACCAGGCTTTGCATAGATATGCACAGAAGATGAAAGGAAAAAGAAAAAAGTCCAAGCTGAGAGCCATATTCAGCAGACCCTAGGAAAATGGAACCATCTGTTTGCATCACATTTCATCACACTAATAAAGCCAAGCAGGTGTTATAATCTTCTACAGGCTGAAGACTTTCCCACCATTTCCCGAGAGAATTAAAGGCATCTAAATCCTACTGGAGTTCTGAATGCTGCAATCTAAAGTAAACTGATCAACGACAGACAAGTCATGCCACAAACAAAGCAAATTCTTAGTTATTCAAACACCATTGGTTTTATTCTAATAAAATAAATAGTTCAATATTTGGCAATTAGAAGTCTGCAACAGGTCCCAGTTCTCACAATTTGCCTCTAACTTCAGCTTCCATTTGTATTACCATCTGATTACTCCTATTATTAGTTGCATTTAAATCTTTCAATAGTTCCACAAACATTCACATCTCTTTAGAAGAACAATACCAGGTTTTCAAAGACATGCTAAAGTAAGTTACACATAAAAGGTAATCCAGGGGCAAAAGGCTGTCCTATAAAACTAAGCACACGTTCATTTGATAGCATTCATTCCAGAATCCATTGCCATGGACAAAGACCTAGATCGATATCCCATCAGGGAAGACTGCCCGTGCATGTGGTGAAGGTTATAATCCCGCACCAGTACTGACACAAGTACTGCCTCAGCGACTGCCTCACTCCTTTCTACAGAATCTGGTGTAGAAAATCACACCGTTGTCAAAACCCTCCAAATCAATTCATTATCATACTTTATAGATAATCGTACAACTATTCCACACAAAATAAACTCCAAGATTTTCACAGCTACAACATGACCCTTTTGCTTCATTTTCTGTATTTATTTAGTAGCTTCACTGTTGACATACAGTGAAAAAGCTATGGAAACTCCATAGAGGTATGATAGAGAATTGTGGTCTTTGAACAGATCCACACCCAAAATACTGGAAAAGCTCTTTGCTACACATGACAAAACCACCAAACCCAAAACACCCCCAAAACACCCACAATAATTTAAGACACCAGCAACAAAATTATAGACCTGAAAGAATTACAGTGGCATCCAAGAACTCTCTAGAGGAAAAATCTGTAGAAGGAGATAAAGACATTAATAGATAATTTTGAGGAAGAGAAAGGACTGATGAGATTAAGAGCTAGAATATGTTTGCTGACATCATGGCAAAACCTGCAATTTAAAACACAACTAGGCAAAACACATCAAATGCCAGGTAATTAAATAATTGCATATCAAACAGATGCTGATTGATCAAATACATCTTTCCATGCTTTGTGATTTCTAAGGGCCAGTTTCAGTCCAAACATTCTCTTTCAGTCAAATTGTACCAAGCATTAATTTGTCTCTGATTCCATATGAGGCTTCAGGCTTTCAGTACTAGGAGTTACTCTTTAGGAATAGCATGCACCAGTATTAAAAACCTCCACGCTGTGCATATGTTCTTTTGCAAGAGCACATTTAGGGGAATAGACCCTGTGTGCCTCAATGACCATGCCATCACAGGCAAGAGCAACACAAGGGAGTTGCCCTTCTGCCAGAGGTAATGAGGTACCTTCTCCATCCTACTGCCTGGGAAGGAGTTGATGGGAATGGCAGCTCCAAGGCTCCAGCTGAGAACAGGCGAACTGTTCCTCCCACAGGGATAGAGACAGCATGGACGAAGACCCAGGGCAGGTAGGAGCCCTTGCAGGGGGAGGCGGGTTGGGGCTGCCCTGCGACGGGGAACAGATCCCCCAACACCTCCCTTGTCTGGAACCACAGGAGCGGGGCAGGGGCTGCAGCACAAAAGCCGCCTTCTTCCCGGCTGCAGGTTCTGCTGAAGCTATGCAGCTCCCCCTGTTGAAACCAAAGCTTCTTCAAAGGAATCGTTTTAAGTTCCGCGTCAACACTCGGAACTGGCTATTCCTGATTGCAGTTTAGGAAACAGTGCATAATTAATGCAGTGGTTCTCAAATTATGGTCTGCAAGTTGCTCAGACGATACTGGCTCTTTTCCAGATGGCCAGAGCTGTTCCTACCATAAGGGTGGAATTTATTCAAAATGAATGCAGGCTTTCAGTACCGGAGCTGGTGCTCAACCCAGCACTTACTATGGAGATATACGACAGGATCTTTTAAAGTGATCAGTAAAACAGGTCACAGGAAAGTCCTCCTTAAAATGATGCAATCACAGTTTCTCTTTTTTCTCCTTTTTGAAGAGAAATTCTGTTTTCCTTAATTCAATTTCCTTATTTGAAAGGGAAAGAAATTAAATACCCCAACAGTTCTCAGAAAGTAGCTCTTTTGAAAAGCTAGTTTTCAGCAATTTTCAGCATCATTTTTGATCCACAACCATTGCTGATCCTGTGGTGGTGTGGGTTGGGGCTAAGTCATTAAGAGAAAGGATTTTGTCCTGAATGTCCATAGGAATAATTTATCCCATCCAGTTCTAAGCAGTATGAACTGGATTGAGTCTTCTGCATAATGCAAGCCCCGCAAAAACTCGGTTTCTGCTGTAAATGCAGTAATTCTGATTGAATAACATCAAACATTTTAGAGAAGGTGCAACAAAGAAGGAAAAGAGGAAAAATGAAAATGCCAACTGAATGCGATTTTAAAGTTGCCAATGACAAAGCTAAGAAAACATCCATATAAAAGCCCTCTGTGGCTACTGGCCATTACTAACATTTCAATTGCAAGAGATTCTGATTCAGAAGTCATCCAAGCTCAGCCTCTGCTGACTGGAGTTTCAAAAGGACTGATGAACACATTTCTGACCAACTGGGAAAACCCTGTTCTCAACTAGAGATAAGCTCACACCTCTACCAAGCTATCCCATTCCTTCAACAAGCCATATGGCTTTGCCTGCTTGAGTTTCTCAGTACACCACATTTTCCATTTTTTAAATCATTTGTGTAAAGATTCTCTAAATACACTTTTTCAGCACTGTTTCTCGCAGAAGGAGAAACATTATTTTCCTCTTCCAGACTCACCAGGACTGAGTACAGTTTTCATGTATATCATGCCTCTACTCAATATATACTTGTTTCACATTTAAAGGCAGTTTTAGCCACACTATCACACTGAGAGCTCATGCTGAGCTCTCGCAACCACGTCAGCAAGTTCTTCTCTACAAGCATCACTTCTGTTTTCTATTCCCAGCTATTGCAACTTCACGATGCAAGGTGTTCAGCTATACTTTTTTCACAGTTTATTTTGTTGTATATCAGTCATGTCTTCATTGTAATTACTCTATCGCTTTTTATTTTTAACATAGCAATTTCATGCTTGATTCCCCACCCAGATTTCAGTTGTGTCAAGACTTGTGCTTGAATCAACTAATGGTACCTCCTGAAAGTGTTTGATGAAACGTTTTTTCATAGATCATTCTAAGTTGCTATTTTTGCTACTGTACTCAGAAGTCCCTCTTATGGGTGTAAGCGAGCTCCATACAAACAGAAAACAAAAGTTACTAACTTCCCCAGGAGGTTCACAAATTTCTGTACCTTTGGGGCTGATGGGTAAAGCAGTATAAGCGTGAATGGACAGAAACAGATCTATGCAAAGCAAAGAGTGGTTACCATGACAGGCATTGATCTCAATACCAGCTGTTTCACTGCCAATGAAGGAGAGGTTAATGGAAAGTCTCCAGAAAGAATAAATAAGACATTTACCAGTAAAAGGAACAGCTTGACAGAAGACACCACACACCTCGAAATACAACAGAGTCAAAAAGCCAAAAGGAAAATTAGATTTCCAAGGAGAAGACATCTGCTGAAGGCAGTGGTGAGAAGGGAGAGGATGCCTCACTACAGAGAAAATACTGCACTCTTCTGATCAGAGAAAGCTTCTCTGTATGCCTTCCTTCTGCATTTCCGATACAAAATCCAGCCAGGCTAAGGCCACAGACTTTATACTACATGAGAGAAGACAGAAGCAGTTAATCCCACTAAAGAAGGGAACAAATGACAGCTGTGCACATGTATTTAGTGCTTCTCCTCAATATGTGAAGAGTACTAAACCATGTGTCTTGCTTTAAGCATGGCAATATTCATTCTCTTCCTAGAAGCTGGTGCAGTGCTCTGGTTTGGAATTAGGATGAGAAAAATGTTGATAACATTGATGCTTTAGATGTTACTAAGCAGTGTTAACATTAAATCAAAGCTTTTGCTGCTCTTTATCCCACCCAGCCAGCAAGGAGGCTTGGAGAGGTGCACAGGAAGCCAGGAAGGGACACAGCCTGGACAGCTGATCCCAGCTCATCTATGAGATATTCCATACCATAAAATGACATGCTCAGCATACAAATGGGGGTAAAGCTGGCCAGGGACTGCTGCTCAAGGGATTGTCTGAGCATCATTTGGCAGGTGGTGAGCAACTGCATTGTCATCACTTATTCTGTATGTTCTAATTCTTCTATTATTATTATTCCTTCCTTTTCTGTTCTATTAAACTATCTTTATCTCTGTGCACAAATTTGACTTGTTTCTTTTCCTAATTCTCTCCCTCATCCCACCAGGGCATGTGTGATGTTGAGTTAAACCATGACAGTGCTTCCTGGCACCCAACATGGGGCACAAAGGGTTGAGATAACAACAGATCTGTCCAGAGAGTACTAAAACAAATTTGCTGTAAGCATTCATCATATCAGTTTAATAGTCACTGCCACTGCAGTGACTGCATTGCTCTCTGAGAAGCAGGGCCAAATTTTGCCATCTCATGAATTTTGAGACTGCTTAGTAGAGAGACTGACTTCAAATTTAAAGCTGTTATCCTTGCCTTATCCCACGATCTTTAGCTAAACTTGTACTAAGCATAACATGAAAGGGTATTTAATCTCTAATATCAGATATAATCATCCTTACTCTGTTATGAGAATGGAAAAAGCTTTTTGCAGCTTTGCCTTTGGTTATCACAGAATAATAGAAGAGTAAGGGCAAAAAGAAAGAAAATAAAATCAGCAAATGGATAGCAATACTGACAGCCCTGAACCCTGAAAAATCAACTGCCATTCTCTGTAAGGATCATGGTGTTTGAATTGCGTTTTAATTGCTTTGTGAGCTTCCAAGGTGCCTTTAGGACATATTTAAAGCTTTTCATGTTATCTGGTTACAAGGAGAAACACTAAATATTATAAGACCAGTGAAGAAATTGGACACACTGAAAAACTACAGCACTTGCATGTCTAATAGTTTATTTTCCTACTAGAGACAAGTTCAATTCTTCTTCCATCAGAGTTGAAGTTTACATAACCCTAGGCTCACGTTTGTATCTGTAAAGATCCATTTGGATTGGAGGTGAGGCAAAACCTATTTTCCCCTCTATTAATGGGACATAAGGAGTGTCAGTTACAGAACTCAGGAGAGCAGGTTTTGCTCAAAATGAGGCTTTGTCAACAATTTTACACTGAAAGGTTTTCTGGAACTTGATGCTGTTTTCCCTTTTAGTAATCTTTACACTTGATGAGTATAATATTTATTCACATGATTAAAAAATCCTTGCACCTGATAAAGGTGTCAGAATTGGGATCCGAGGGTAAAAAGATACAAGCTATATTAGTCTGGGTCCCCAAAAGACAGAAGCGTACCACAAAGCTTGAAAAACACTTGATGAAAGACAAGAAAACCAGGATAAACAGAATGAACCCAGAAAAACAGGGGCAGTAACAAACAGGAAAGTGAAATAACTTTATCCTGAAACTCAGTACCAATTTTATTCTCATCTGAGCCTGTCCTGCTGCTCCTCACTCCACTTCAGAGTCCCTGCTCCTAAGAGCAGCAGGATGCAGTGCAACACCCATCCCGTGCCATCCTTCATCTGAGGATGTTTCTGTCTCAGTGAAGTCAGCCTGTACCTACCTCATCCATCATCCATCTCTCCAGGCCAGCTTCCTCTCTATTCCCCCTTAGTGTGATTGTACAAAACATGCAGTCAGGTTGCCTTTTTCTCATTAAGGAATTAAGCATGAATAAAAATCCGTTAACTCCCACCTATCAACCTTCCATAGATTGTTTTAATCCTTTTATATAGCCTACATGAGCTGTTTCTAAAATATAGAAATTGGAATTCAAGATTGAGCTTATTCAGAAACATTCAGCTACGCAGATCTATTTGTGGAAGAAAGATTTCTGGTATTAATAAGTCAAGGCAGCAACACATGTAAATTATTAGTATTAAGTTGCTCTGGAAAAGAAACATGAAATTAAATTGAAAGATATACAAGATAAAATTTAAAAACATCCCTTAACTCAAGGTCATAAAGAGGAAGGAATCACCATCTCACCTTAAAAGAAAACCAAATCAAACAATTTGGTGACACATCCTGAAAAGGTAAACATTTTCCATTTGCTCAAATAATTTTTTACAACTGCCAAGAAACAAAGTTTTTTGTGTCTAAGCTAATAAAGTACTAAAAAAAGCTCCAAACTCCTTCTCAAGGTCTAAATAATCTCACTTTTGTGATTCAGAGGTAAATTCAATGTTTACAATATTCAATTAATCTCCAGACAGCTGACAGAGCTAATAACATCTCAGCTGGGCAAATGGAAAAGAGGAAAAAGATTAGCAGCAGCCACAGTTGCTGTCACTGCCTCTGCTGCAAAAACCAGGAGGTGGTTCCAGAGTTGTTTCTTACTCTGATGGACATTTAGTCACACTGAGTAAGCAGAAGTAAGTCCAGACAGCTGAAACAGCAGAACTGTTCATCTGCAGCCATCCTCTCCCTGCACTTCAGAGCATTTCATCGTCACAGAAAGGCCATGAGGAACTTTTAAACTGACATCTTCAACCAACTGAAAGTAAAAATCAGTGGTGGCATTTGGCTTAACTGTGAGAGTAGCACTCACGGTGAGTGATCACTTAAAAATGAAAATTGGATGTTTAAATAAATGCCCAAAAAGCCAAAGTTTTTTTTAAAATCAGTGCTGCTGACCTTTTGAAACCAGGTCTGTGCAGAGTTTGTGTAGGCTTATAAAAGGAAAGAAATTGTGCATCAGGAGTCCTCTTGGCTGGCCGGGTTACAGCAAGTAGTAGATTTTAGCAAATGCCCATTTATAGAGCCCCCCAGGTCTTACATAAATATAACCCATCAGGTATGCTCCAATCTCGTGCAGGTTATGAAACAAATGGTACCTTGATTTGTATGGTTGAAGAAACTTTGCAGGACAACAGGCTGCAGCACATTTCTTAGTCTTTCCTTCCAAAGCATAATGGCAGTAGTTTTTCAACAGATTCCCCAACATTATGGGTTTAGTTATCCAAACAACTTTACAACACTGTTGGGACACCTGTCTAAACACTGATAAAGGTTTATTTAATGCAATGTTTGTTCTCCTTGTAACAGAGATATCCATTTGAAATACATTTAGAACATCAAACAAAGCAGACAATAGAAAACAAAGACAAATCACCATATGAAGTACCAAAATCATCTTAATCTACTTCCTACACCAAAGTTCTGACAGCAGTGATAAACAAAGTGCATTAAATTAAACCCCAACAGATTTTGTTGCTACAAGTTAGAAAATGGGAAAAAGATAATATTCAATTGGACTTCACAGTTTTTCACCTCCAGCATGCTAAAAGATAATTCTGTATTTTTAAGCATAAGTATAAATGATGCCTACAACAAAGGGAGGTTCATTCCATCAGAGATCACTGACAGTATGGTATATGGATCTACCTCAGCCTCCATGCTAGGTATGCCAATGTCAAACTTAATTGTACTTATTTGGAGTGAAACAAATGGATTAAAACATGCTGCCATATTATGCTAACAGATCTGAAGTTTTATACTGTCATTCCATTATACTGCATCTTAAATTGATTTAATACTGTGTAACACAACATGACAAATTAGTAAACAAAGGATAACAAGCCCATCTACCTGTTGTCAAGTTAGTTTGCAGATTAAGATCACTGTATATTGAAGAAAACTCCTTCCCTCTCCACTGTTTAATATCTACCTGAGCAAGGTATTGCCCTAGCATTTCTCATAACCTTCTAAATATATATTCCTGTGGCAGCCCTGTAAGACAAGTATAATCATTGTCCACTTCATAGACAAGATGTTAAGCAACAAAGAAAGCATAAAGGATAGTCCCAAAAATCAAACAAAACTCTTCTGCGAGCACCATTTTACCAGCCTCTGGCCAAGACTTTAGCCACAGGATAATCCTGTGGTAAGCCTTAGGATTTCAAAAAACACAGGTTAGAGTAGAAAAGAATTTACTCAAAAGAATGAAAGTATCAAAGACGAAACTGTTGCTTTATTGCACTTGCCACCCAGTTACACACACAAGTCCTTGGCCTCATGAGCTGCCAACACCACCCTTTCCTTCTGAGCCTGCCATCTGTACCCTCCCACAGGGCACAAGGTAACCAGTGACACCAGCAAAGACCACCAGATGCTACAGACCATTTATGGAAGTTATCAACATATACTACTTCCATACCCATACCTATCCTTAGGAATATGGTACTAGGCACTGCTCATACAAAATTAAAACAAAGAAAGGACTACAGTGTAATAGACAGACCCTTGGGTAGATCCAACACATCTAATTCCTATCATCCAGAGAAGGATCTTCAGAAGACACATATTAACTTATACTTTGAAGAGGAGACAGTGGCAGGCTTTCTAAACCAGGAGTGTCACAGTGATGCTAAATTCATGGTGGAAAAGCAGATAATAAAAGCTCAGTAATAAGCCACCAAGTGCTCACTGTCCCTGGTCCCCTGGTACTGTCTGGGCTTGAGCTCTGTCAGAGACCTCCCCTCAGGAGGCACATGGAGCACAACCACAGCAGGAGTCTGCAATTCAACACCCAGGAGAGCTCCAGCCCACTGTGGCCCTCCCAGAATGTTCCAGCAAGGTGAACAATAGAAGAGAGAGCACCAAAAACCTCCTTCCCTGGCGTTCCAAGAACACAGAACTCAGTTTTCAGAGATGTTCTGAAAAGTCAGCAGAAAACCCAGCAGAAAACCCTCAGTGGAATAGCCTCCCTCCTGGTAACAAGATTTTGCACTGCATTTGAACATCCTCATAACCCTGAATACCACACAAGCCCAGCAGGTCTCCAAGGTGAAGCAGAGGACCGAGTTGCAGACATTGCTCCATCAGACTGAAGGCTGCTGTACCTTAATCTGATTACAAGTGAAAAAGAGCATGCAAGCCTCTGTGGCATAAACTCACCCTCGACTTCTACAACACAGGGCTGAGCAGTAATGCGCAGTATTTGACAGACAGATCCACTGTTTGCAGACAAGAGCATTGTAAGCAGTACATGCACAGTCCCACTGAGCATGGGAATTGATCCCGTTCTCCCTTTTTTCCTTTGCTTGTAGCTGCAGTTTTCTTCCACCTCTGTCTTCTGTGGAGAAAGTCAGAGGAGTTAAATCAGTATGCAGGATAAGGAGACAAAGGCCAATCACTATAATTCTCACTAGAAGCCAGGTAGGGAGACTCAGAGCCTAACAATGAGGGGGAAAAATAGATTAGAAAGAAAAGCAGCCTCCCCAGACTGGAAGAAAGCCATGCTGCAAAAGGCCAAAACAAGTGCCTGAAGCTGCATTTCAAATCCATGGGTGGCTGTTATCTCAAAATAGTGTTTTGAGAACAGAAAAGATTCTCTTCAAATTACCAAACTGATTTCAGATAGGATCCTTCTGAAGACCATTCAGAAGCTGTTACATCCCACAACAAATCCAACCTCTCAATGAAAGAGGAGAAAGACAAGCACTCTCCACACCAGCAACTCTTAGCATTTACCTTGCTGTATGCCAAACTGGGCTTTAAATTCAACTTCCAAGAGCTTGGAAGCAAAAGAGGGGAAAGGGGGAAGTGGATGTTAGCGAGAACTTGCACCACTGGAAAGACATCAGTCTGCCTTGAACTTTGAGCAAAATAGTTTCTCCAACTCAAGGACATGCCTACTGACTGCTGCTGGATGCCCCTGATGCACCAAACCTTGGCACACATGAAGGATGCCAAATTGAGGCCACTGACTTAATAAACTTCAGTAAGGGGAACACCATGTGCTTCAAAGCCCAAAGGAAGCTCTAAGTCAAGTCCAGGCCTGCTGTTCCATTTTCATCTGGCCTGGAGATTTAGTCTGACCTCATTCAATGACTCGTGACCAGCATCTTTAAAATTCAATTAGAAACAAAGATAAAGCTGTAAGATAAGTGCAAACATACCCAAAGCTGCAGTCTTTTCTATTTGCCTTTTTTCAGCTAAGTTCGGTCACCATAGAGTCAGACTACTTAAATAGGTTTTAAATTGTGCAGGACTTCGAAGCCTTTAGGTCACACAGAACAGCTGTAGCAGACAAAGTCTGGCAATTTGTAATTATCTTTTGGGGTTTCTTTTACAGATGATTATATAAGAATCTCTTTTGCAGTTCAACATATTAACACAACCTACTTCATCCATTAATGTCTCTGATACCCTGGCCTCAACCCTGCAAGGGCGTCCCTATGGACATGGAGAAGCAGAGATCAGAAGGCTCCAGTTATTAGAATGCCTTGCAAAAATCTCTAAGTCTCCCGTTACTTTCATCACTGTTTGCCTGACCACTTTGGTTCCAGGCCAAGGCAGCAATTAAGCACATCACCCTTTAAAAGCATAGGAATAACCAGACTGAAATTAAACAAAACCACTAATCTAGTAAGTACAAGAACAGAGCTGTACCTTGGACACAGACATATTTCATCTCAGCAGAGAAACTGAATTTCATTTCTACAGATTAAATAACTTCAAACTCTGGAAAAGTCTGAAGTCCAGATCTAAGAATGAACAGCAAGCAGGGGTTTCTTTTTGGTTTCTATGGAAGCAATTTGTAAAACTGGCTAAACTCACAACTCATACTTTTCCACTGGAAGACTGCTCAACATGCACAGACACTGTAGTCTAAGGACAAGCGCTACTCTGTTGAGTGGCCAAGAAAATCCATTAAATTAAGCAATTATATAAGGAAAATAAGTCTGCAATTTTATTAGCTGTTCTGAGGCAGACATGACAATCTGAGGCTAGAAGATTTATACAGACAGTATATTTTATTAGATCAACAGCTGGAAGTGGGGGGAAAAAAGGTTCTCAGGCAGACAAGCCATGAAGACAGTAGTCCCCATTACAGCAGTCAGTCCCATAAGATATATTGCCTCTTACTACAAGCCTTCCTTCTCTGTAATTATAATCCTTGCTAATGCAAAAGCTTTAAGTACTCCTGCTTTTCTTTTTTTTTTTTTTTGTTTTATTCTTTTCTGAGAAGAAGCTACACCTCAGCTACACAGGAACTCCAATATAAGGAAGGCTTCTGGAGCAAATCAGCCGCTTAAACCCAGCCCTGATACTAGCACTCACTGTTCACGTCACTACTGCCTCCAGGTGCACCCGAGAGAGGACGTCATTGCCTCCAGTGTGGTGTGATGAGCACGCTGCTGTTTCCGTTCCTGCAGCTCCCCACAGCTCAGCTTCTGCCACCAGAAAAGCCTGTAAATATCCTATTTATTTCAAGAGAGCTACACCCAAGTCTGTCTCATTGCAATTCCTGAATTTCTGGGTTGTTCTACCAATATGTATAGCGCCAAGATGCTTTCTTAGCCTGAGCAGGCAGTGCAATAACTTCCCAACTGACAGGGGATGTGTATCTTCCTCAGCTAAGCCGAAGGTTCACTTAAAAATACCCTGTGTGACCTTGATGCAGATTTAATCTGTCATTGTACACTCAGGTAAGCTCCAGTCCTGCTTTTTTGCAGTCCGGTCCTAAAAAAAAGTCAACTAGATACCTTTTCATTCACTTGCAACATATTGAGTGACCTTGGCAACAGTCTAATCTATCTTGGCAGATTCAAGATAGAGAAAACAAGCAATAGAGACAGACCTGCTGGTTTCTGCTATTGATCAGCAACTTGAGTGAAAGCTCATTATGAGCTGAGGGATAGTGTCAGGTACACACTCTCCTACAGAGCAGCAGTGAGATGAAAAAACTCTTCACCAGAGAAAGGGTGGTCATGCTTTGGGTGGAGGGAGGCTGTGGAAGGAAGAAAAGGGCAAGGGGAGGAGGGGCAAACAGTACTTCATGTTCAGTGAGAAACTCCCAATTACATAAACTTAATTTATTCAATTAAAAAGTTACAAAATATTTGCTTAGAAGTTAGGAAGGTTACATTGACAAACTTTACAACAAGAGGCCAAACTCTTAAGAAAATACTGTTTCTTAGTGTGGAAATATACACAAAAAAAATACTAACATATATACACACACATTAAGTAATATACTATTTAGAGTATTCCTTCTGCTACTCAAACTCAACTAGATGAGCAACACAAGAACACTGAAATGAACTCCTTTTATTTCACTGACAATCACTGTGTAACGCAGAACTTATTGATACGATCTTTGAATAGCACTGCCTTGCCTCAAGACAGGTCTTTTTTTATCTCAGGACAATTACTCTGTACTATCTACTGAAGCACATCTACTGTGACCTAGTGCATCTCCTCCAGCCTCGTTAGAGCACAGGCTGGCAATGATGCCACACTGTCTGTCACTTCTATTATCCTCTTTCCTTGGATTGCCTTTGTGCCCCAGGATGGACAAAGATAGAGACTACTTGCCTGTCTCTATTTACAGGGGAAAACACAGTCAGCACTCCTTTCACAGGATGCCCCAAACAGAATATTGCTTGGTCCCTGGGAGAGACTGCACCCAAGTCTCACCCATCGGTAAGACTTCAATTGGCCACCAAGAGGAGTATTTGCTCCTGCGAGGGAACTGCTCCCAGGGAAATAGCCAGAAGGAGTTCCTAGATTCTGGAGTCTCTCAAAACTCCCCCTCACAGCAGGAGGTGGTTCAGATGGCCAGCAGTACAGTGCAAGCTCCTACCCTTGGCTTCGGCCTCAGAGTAAAAGCCACACTCACTTTTCCGTGGTGCTGCACTCTTCAATTGTGTCTTAAGATTGGTAAGAAAATACAGGCATGCTTCCTCTTAATGCAGGGTGGTTTATCCTCCAGCTTCCCCAGGTCAAACCTCTATGTTGTGGTGGAACACTATGTCAAAATTTCACATTACTATCAGATCGTAAGCTGAGCTACATGAAAAGGAAAACTTCCAGCATCCAGCTGAGAAGAATATATGACACTGAAAGATGTTTACTGCTTACAGACTTCACACCAGGTGAAAACATCACAAGGGTGGGGGAAAACAGACAATGGAGTAATTGAAAACAACCAGGAGTACACACAAAAAGGGAGGGGGAAATGATAGCACAGGCAAATCTTACATATGAAAACTGATTTCTCTCACATTGTTCAGTTTTAGAAGTCTAATACTAGCTCATTTTACTGTGCCTGTGTGGTCTCCTTTAAAACGTCTGCTAGGTCAAATACAGACTCACCACTCTCCCTTCAATCATACAACCAAAAAGAGGCAAAAAACCCTCTAGATAAAAATTACACAGAGCAAGACATCAAAAGGAGAAAAATCACATAGCTGAACTCTGGGGAGAGATATCAAGCAAGTGAGTGAGCAGCCATGCACTGTGTGTGCAGCTGATCCACCACAGTAAATGTCAGCTTCACTAAAGGTCACAGGCTGCATTGATTCCTCAACTCTTTAATGTAGGCAATTCTGTACAGCAACTCTTTTCATGAAGCATCAGACAGGTGAAAAATTTAGCATATTTATGGAGGGAGGAGAGAGGGACAGAGAGCAAACATGTGCTATTTAACTTGCTGTACTACGCACAGGTAGAAATGACATCAAGCCATAAACACATTCATATATGGCAGAACAAAACGAGTTACCAACTTGTTGCACAATCAATACAACATACCAGTGATCTTCTACCTCACAATGGCCACTATCTTCATAAAACACACTTTGCTGCAGAAAGTTCTCACTGCCATTCAATACAACTCTGGGGTTTCAGAGCAATGTCAAGTCTTTAAGCCTTTATTGCTCTTCACTGCCTTCCAGCTTAGTACCTGACGTCAGCCAGTGCAACCACTCTTGAAAACCATATACCATTTACGTCCCAATCAAGAGCAGGTAATAAAAAGTGTCCCAGTTGGTGTGTTAGAAGTGCAGCAACAAATACAGACCATGAAGGACCTGCTAGACCAGCTAATCTCATCAGACGTCAACACTGTAACAGCAACTAACTTGGATATTGATACTTGGACAAACTAGTAAGGGTTTCAAGCTTTCCAGATAAGAAAAGCAAGCCACTGAGCTACCCTTTGTAGTTGCAAACTTTTGATTTCCTTGTGTCTAAAAAGAGGCTTATTGACAAATCCAATTTCTGAGCTGCATTACCTGCATGGAAGTGCCTATTTTGTATTTCAGGTGCCAACTTCACAGCTCTAACTTCATCAGACACCCTTATTGAGAATTGGCACTGTATTCCATATGAAATTAACGCTGCTGGTGGACTACTGGTTACTCTGCCACTTTGAGATTTAAAGCACCAGTTGCACAACAACTTCCAGAAGGAGCAGCACTGGGAATGTGTGTGCACATTTCCTCTCATACACAAGAGGGAAAGTATTTACCACTAAGATAAACTTGGCACTAAAGCTTAAAGCACAAACCTTTTTAAGCTTTCAGCAAACAAATTCCAAGTAATGATTTATTTTCAAACAAATATTGGTTAATACATATTTGAGAGGCACATAAAGGAACACAAACATAGATAGGATAATGTGGCATTCTGAGGGACAGATCTCTACCTGGTAAAAACCAACTTAAACTCTTTCAACTTAAAATATGAAAGAAAATTGCATTGTTATTTCTATCTGACAGGGAACTGGGTTCAGCTCTGTAGCCAGTGTGAACTTCAGCAGACTTGAAATAGCTCTAAACCTCCACCTCAGTGAAGGATTTGCTCAGCACAGAGCCAGCAGAGAAAGAAATCTCGCTGTCAGACGTGATGCTCCATATTACCACCACTCACGTGTATCTGCATGTGTCACTTTATATTCACCCTGTTTATCTACTCCATGTGTTCACAGGACAGGCAGAAGTACTCATCATGACAACAAGATGTATTAGGCTTTTTTTGCGTTAAATATAACTAAAACATCCAACCTAACCAGTTCATTGCCACTTGGTAGTTGACAAAAATCAGTAAGTGTTTGAGAGAAGTAGTCAAAGTATTTCATGCAAGCCATACACAGTTAATTACTGAGTTGTTAATGATAATGGAGTCTAATGTTAATAGGCAAGTAAAGATCAAGAAATAATGTATTTGCTTTTACACCGAGTTAACAAATTTCAACTGATTAATACTCTCACAGGCTATTCTTACACAAAATAGGAAGAAGAAATGGCCACAGAGACCAGGCAACTGAGGTTTGTATTCCATTGATTTTTGTGTTTAAACTCCCCATTCCACAGCTATAGCATAAGCAAGGGAAACTGGTTGAATAGCTTATTTATGGAACAATCAGGTGCACTGGAGGAATACACTGATGATCTGCTGGCAGTGGCATATTTTCTTACCTTGGCCAATTTACATTTCATTCCTGTGGGGTTTTTGAATTAGGGATTTAAAACACTTCTGGTACAAAAGAGAAAGCACTCTTATTAAAAAAAAGTCTGGAAATGAATAAGTTTTAGTAGCCTTAGCAATAAAAAAACCCCCACAGGTTTGTTCCTGTCTTTTTATACACTCAATTCTTACTTTACATCCTTCTACTAAAGCACCACTCCTGCATAAGCAAGGAATAATTTAAAACCTCTGAACCAAATAGGATACTGTCTCCAGACCTGTAAATAGGAACACAGCAACACAGTGTATCTGGAGGAGTGTGAACATAGAACAGTGTTCTCAAGATACCGATAGACTGAAGTTACATTGACGGCTGTACTTGTGAGACCAGAGGTAATTGAATTTTCAGTAAAGGGTTGTCCTGGGTTCAGCAGTAGCAGTCATTTTTCTCCTCAGTAGCTGGCGCAGCGCTGTGTTTTTGACTTTCAGCCTGGGAACAGCACTGATAGCACCAATGTTTCTAGTTGCTGCTCAGTAATGTTTACTCTGATCAAGGACTTTCTGATTCTCATGCTCTGCCAGGGAGGAGGGGAAGCAGAGACAGGACACCTGACCCAAACTGACCAAAGAGCCATAACCATACCACAGCACATCATGCCCAGGATGTAAAAAGGAGGGGAAGGGACCCGGAAGGGTGGGGTTCACTGCTAGGTCGAGCGTGGTACCAGGTGGTGAGTGATTGTGTTCTCTTCCCTTGAATTTCCCTTGTCATTATTATTATTGGTGGTAGCAGCAGTGGTTTGTGTATACCTTGGTTATGGGACTATTCTTATCTCAGCCTGTAGGAGTTACATTCTTTCGATTCTCTTCCCCATCCCTCCAGGAGCAGGGGGGAAGAAAGAGGGGGGAGTGAGTGAGTGAACTACGTGGCTGACTGGACTCACACCACAACAAGGGTACAGACCACTGTTCAGTCTGTCTTGATCTAAGACAGAGTTCTAACATCTCAAGAATCAGTGACTGAGACATAATTTAGTGTCTTTAAAGCCACCAGATCACTAACAGAACAGTACATATATAACTGAACAGCTAAAGAAGTCCTCTCAGGAGGTATGTTCCTTCCTAAAAAAAAATCAATAAAATTGCTTTTCTTTTTTCCTTCTCTTTTAACAAGTTTTAAAACAAGCCAGAGAGTCTGGTTTTCTTCTTTTCTTTCCCTGCAACTGAAGGCAGGAAGCAACAACATGGACTGGGGCTGGGGGAGACCTGTGAGACCTGCACTTGGCTCCCTCATCCATCTCCCATCACAATCCAGAAGTCATTTTGCTCCCTGCCCTGTGCTGGGTGCCACTAATACTGCCCTCTGCCCAATTCACCTCTAAGTCTGGAAGTCTTTAAAAGAGGGGTTTGTTTATTTTTGCTATCGGGGAAGAAGACTGAGCTTACAGTAGAATAGATCAGTTGAATAGGAAAATCTGCTTTATATGGAGAGACTGCTGGCAGCCATCACCAAGACCTTCTGGCCTCAAGGAGCACAGTTTGCTGTCTGACCATAATATTCCCAAATAATACCTTCCATTATTCCAGAATAGTCCTTCAGGCCTTGATACAGGAACACAGCAAAGCACATCCTCAGCTTTAGCTTAATTTCACTGAGAAACGTCAAGGTACCTCTGGTTCAGCAGGAGCTCTGAGTACACTCTATATACAAATGACAATACTAGTAAGGGAAATTTATACAGTGTAGGAGGACTGAACAAAGCAATTCTTATGTGCCTGTTAAGAGAACCTTCAAAAGCTTTGAAGTAAAGTGTTAATGTTTTTTTCATAAAATATTTGTAAAGTGGTACATGATATTTATAGAGGAATATAAGCATATTTTTATAGACAGCTTGGAAATTCTCAATACTGGATTGAAACAGAAGAAAACTTCTGCTTCAGAATATTTTGCATCCTTTAGCATAATTTCATCACCCCATCAGCTTTTCTATTAAATTTTATAGGATGACTTCAAGAAGCTTCCCAATGGTTATAAAATTATACTAAATTTGACAGAGCCTTTTCACAGAGAACAGGGGCACATCTCCTCTTATAAACCTGTTAGGAAAGGATTCATTTTATTTTCTCATAAACAAAGGTTCATCAGAAACATTTAGAATTTTATACAGCAGTTTAAAGTGTTCATTAAATCACAGACAACCCATCTGAAAAGAAAATACTGGCACAAAAAAAATCTATGGTCTCAATATCCAGCTTTTATGTCTAATGCTGCTAATGAGGTGCAATACACTGGAGACAAGGTGCAGTCCTTAATGCAGGCTCCAGAGCTCCCTTCCTCACCCAGGGAGCACCTGCACTGCTCTTTGTCCCCTACTGCATTCCCTGCAAGATGCTGATGCCAAAAACTGTTATATAGCTTAAACCCACTATGTTTTGAATACCACAGTCATGTCACAAGTCAGTATTCACAGCATGCTTGGTTGATGGCAGCTGCACTCTACATGGGTCGCAGCAAGGTGGGTCTGCTTCTCAAACTGCCTTTAGTGTCCAAAGCAGGTACAGAACCAAGCCTGCCATCACCAAAAATAAGGACAACGAGAGCTATTAAGTCCTGATTTGTTTCAGATTTGCCACAGAACCAGGAACATAAAGTTTAGCCCCAAAGGGCCCAACTTCTATTTTATATAATAGGAATGAGCACATTGTTTGGAGGTCCTGCTCAGGGGATAGGTCAAATGGAATTGGCACTTGTGAGAGAAGCTGCTGGGATAAAACTATACCAGGTGTTGACTGCAGAAGCAACTTTGACCCCTGATTTGGCACTAATGCTATCATAAGTCAGTTAATAAAAGATGTCATTATTATTATTGGATTAGCACAGTGAAAACATTTCAATCCCTCAGTCCTTTACTCCTGTAAACTACATATCCTCTCCACCAAAAAAGGTCTATTTTCTTTTGGAATTGTGGATTTTGCTACTAAATAACAGAAAAGGTCAGCTTTAAAATTAAAGCAAAACTTTAGCAGGTTATTCCTATTCAGTGAATATAGCCATATTTCAGCACATTAGTATTATTGGATTTCTAAAACACATTTCAGTAGCTGACAAAAAACACACATGCAAGAAAGTCCATTATCAGTAACAAAACAAATATCAAATGGGTCAGCACCACAAGATTTTATTTAAACATAGCATATGTGAATGAATCACATATTAATCATTAAAAAAATGAAACATTTTAAGTAACCTTCCATAAAGACTCCTTTTTTGGCTTATGTAGACAAAACAGTCATATAACCATAAAAAAAATAGGTCTAAAATATTTCACCAGTCCATCATGCTGACGCAAAGCAGAATCAGCTGTACTTAACACAAGCCAGCACAACCTGTTCTTTGAAAGAAAGCAGCAAACACCCCATCACCACCCCTGAAAGCTAGGAACAGGGAGGTGTAGGGATTCTACAAAATTCAGCCATTATCTGTTCCAGTATTTAACCCTCCTCCTACTTGCGAAGTTTGTTATTAGCCGATATAAACCTCCTCCTTGCAACATATGCTTATGTTCTGTTCTATTCCCAGGGTACATAACAAATACTTAATTACCACCCTTATTGCCACACAAGTATGCACACAAACGTGAGAAACAATGAATAGCTGATTTAAATTCTTCATGTGAAATATTTGATACAAGTTATAAACTATAAAGGATTGGGCTGTGTAATGTTTATTTGCAGCATAAAATACTTGAATCTTTCAAATCAATCGGAACCCTGGGGATTAATATGCATGTAACATAACATGTAGCCCCCATGCTGGTCTGTCAAACCGCAGCCTCTGCCTCATTTAAATTCACTTATTTCTGTAGTTCTGCAGATTGCCTAAAAATGAATTACAGAAAAAAGCAGATATTAGTTTAATATAGCCATTTCTTTTGCAGTAATGGCACCTTCTTGAAGGGGACCTTCCTCTAAACATTAGGTTTAATTTGGACTACAATCTCTCCATGAATAATTTGGTTTTGATTGGTTCTAGAAGGCACTTAGCAATAAACCACCATTATCATCACAGTAATACCCAGGATGATCACCATCTGAGTCCCATACTGAAAAAAATTACATTCCTTGATTCAGAAACTGTTGTCTAGTTTCGTTACTAAACACATATGGCTTGTGGAAGGTAGAGAAAGATGTTCCAGCAAAGGAAATATAATTATCACAATGATAATCATCAAGCTGCCAGTATGTTATATTTAGTGTCACAAAGCTGTTTGACATGAAGATAACACAGTGATTGGGGGGAGGGGGAACCAAACTGACCAACCAACCAGTAAATCTCCAAAAAATACCTTAATGAACAGTCACCCATCAATACCTGGATATTTACCTGCACTCCAGAGGGAACTAAAACCAGGAAGACTGAAGTCAGTTCTACTCTGTAGTTGGAACAACCTCAACATTCAGAGGCATTGCAAAATGTTTCTCATGGGCAGGATTTGCACACTCACCCCATAGAGGAGGGAAGAAAGCTGGCTAGATCTTTGGAAGATTGCAGTGGGACAGCAGACTGCAAGGAATGCTGAAGAATACTGTGCAAGAGACATTGCTATTCAGGCCACCACCATAGCGTTGTATTAAAAGTACACAACACTTTCTATAAAATAGCACACAGATACTTCTTACCTTTGGTAAGTGCAGCTCTAAGAAATGCTTTGCTCTCTAAAACCATGAGATGATGAAAGAAAATATATTCTATATCTTCTTCATAGGAGAAAAGCACTTGGGTGTTTAAACGTCTGTCATCACACACTGGATATTCCAGAGTACCTAAGAATTGCTCCACTGTTTTGACAAGCAGAGAGTGATGTTGAAATACCATTAAAGTATAACAAAACAAATTGCTCTTGAACAATAACAAACACATGTTGCTCTGGTACACTCCCAAGCAAAGACTGATAATGAACAGAAAACCTACAATAATGAGAAGATGTATTTTAAATGCTGATGTAGGCTTTGAAAACGTGATAAAGGTAGAGTTTATTTAGGGTTTTCTGAACAAAAAATTACAGTTAACTGTCAAATTAATCTACCACAACTAAATCCTGTGTGCAACTCTGGAGTAACAGTGATTGACAAGCCAAAGAGGGCCAACACATTTTGGGACCTGAACCTCTCCAAATACCAACTGTTTTGTGAAGCAGGCTATTCGAAACTATTCAGTTTTCAGACTCAGTAAAACCAGCGAGGGTGGTGCTATAAAAACTTAAACTAATACATGAGACTGCAGCTTTCTCTAATCCATTTAAAGGGTTTCTTCCGTTCTCTGGACTACACTTCCACCCTGATACCACAACTCTAACCAGCTTCATTTAAACAAAAATACATACTTTTTTTGTTTCAGAAAACTGTTCATAGCACAGGAACATTTAATTGGCCATACATGATCATGTTGTATCAAAGCTGTAGGTGAGAGACAACAAGATGTACCAAGAGGAGGAATAAATGAAGTAATAGAGAATAACAATTTTACAGCAGGTATTTCCAAGTTATCTTCTTTAAAGAGCATCTCTGCCCATGCATACACATGGCCAAATATGCAGCCTCTAAATTCTGTAAGTCCCACTGCCTGTGAGTTTGTGTTGGCAGAGAAATGATTAAAGAGAGCTGTAGTGATTATATCTTCATCTTCAAGCAATGCTAGAGGAGCTTAATTTGATACAGTCCTGGTTAATAAACAGAAAACAGATCAAATGATTTATCTCTATTTACTTTTTAAATGAAAAATCCATGGGGAAAAGAAAACCTTGTCAACTCTGTTTGTGTCTTTAATACTGTACTCAAGTCTGTAGTAACTACTTTGTGCACTGATCCTAAGGCAGAAGAAAATTCATTCATATTTTGCCTTTTAAGAGCAACACAATATTTCATTTCTCTTCTGCTTTGTTATTCTTATTAGACATCATAATCAGTACCAAATGCCTTTGGTTGTCTGCATGCTTAAGGAACCAGCTGCATGGGTGACATTTGTAGACTCAATCTTCAGATTAATAATTTCAAACTTTTCCACCCCAAAAATTGAGAGAACCAACCAGTTTAGAGCATACAACATCCTTCTGAGGTCTGGAACAGAATCTTTGTCATAGATGACAGTATTAGCTACATCATCTTAGTCATACAGCATGTTGTATAACCATCAACACTTTGGAGACATTAATTCAAAGCAGTTCTTCAAGGGGAGAAAGCCTGCACAGCATGGACAAAATGTTAACTTTCTCAAATACTAAAGCCAAAACAAAGCCAGTGTCAAAATACACCCAGTGCATGCCTGGGGTGTCAATCCCATAAAGCAAACAGGTATGCTATTTAAGCCCAGTTTAGAACAACACTTACCCACACATGTAGCTTTTAAGCACATATGTTTAATTCTGCAATTCTTTAAGTACTTCAGGACAGTGAGATAATTTCGACTCCACATTATTCATCTTGCTTACATGCTATATTCCTCCCACTACCCCACATTCATCTCTGCCACTAAATTGCAGGCTTGCTCTGGAGCAAAGGACTACTCCTACTCTGCATGCAGCCAGGCAAACCAAGGTCCCTCTACTGGAAGCTGCTTGGCACTAAAATAACACAACCAATTTTATGTGACAAAAGGAATAAATGAAAAAGAAACCTTTGAGTCAGCTTCAGAAAAATCAGTTAAAAAACAGTATTCAAATGAGAGTGAGTTTGACCAGTATTTTCCATCCCATAAAGACAAAGAGCTGCTGACAAAGAGCTGCTCCCAATTGCTTTGAACAAGCAATCCATACCCCAAACTGAATACAAAACCCATTCCTTGCACTTTATGGAGTACCAGCATGATGTGCTGCTCATGTCAAAGGCTTTAGAAAGGTGAATGGCAGAATTTCACCCCAGGTGAATTTTCGCATTGGTTTCAATAGTGGAGGTTCTGCTGTAGCCGGGAACTATCATACAAGAGGTGGTAGGCAGCAGCCACTTCCCAGACACAAAGAATACAAAGAGATATTTCCCCCTTGCAACCTGAAGAGGTCCAAGCAACCCCACCAGCTCAGAAACAGAGATGTAGTTTGTTTCATTAGACTCTACAGAGTTGGATGAGGACCCTGCAGGAGGGAGGGCATGGTATTGTCTTTAAATGAGGTGCCAGTATACCATCCTACATAGTGGGGAAGAAGTAGCTGCCGCAAAGTGACTGAGACTGAATATCCCCCAGAATATCCTACCTTCTGTCAATTAGCATCAGCTCTGAAGAAACAAAATAGATAACAAGAATCAAAGCCAAAACAAATGACAGGCAATAGTAGCTCTTGCGGCTTGGCTTGCCCAAAGGCATTCTCCTTGCTGTGATTGATGTGGCCCCACCAGCTTCCACACGGGCATCAGACGAAGCACCTTTATGTGCATCCATAAACAGCTATAATTCAGCAAAATTCATTCTGGGGATGATTTTGGAAAACAATGAAACCTTAGCATTCCTCCAAAAAAGTTATAATTCTGTCATACCAGGTAAGATAAAGTATTTCAGCATTACTAAGTGTTACACAATGCATCACCTGTGTAAAAACACCAAATCAAGAAAAATGGCACATGAATTCTTTATCAGAGCTGTTCACTTTTCAAAGTCTACTTCAAGCACCCTTAGGATGCATTCCTGAGGATTCAATTTAACCTTCTGGAAACGTTGCAGCTAATAAACTTAAGCGATTAATAAGGAAACTCTCCTTTAAGTTTCTGTGCCTGACTCCTCCATCCTCTCCCTCATGCCTTTCCACTGCTTTCAACGCTACTGATCCCTCCACCCTCATCAGTATCTCATCTTCCCTTAGCTTCTGTATAGCATCTTAACTCACAGTCCTTTCCAGTTATGACTCAAGAGTTTCTTCTCCTTGCTCACATTTGCTGGGAGCCTTTAAACTCATTCAACATGCTCCACTATTAGGAAAACGACCCATTACCAACCTATCTGAAGCCAGCGCCATATTTTGCCCCAGTTCCAGGCTACAGCACACACCAAATTCAAAATAGACAGTAAGCTGAACTTTCAGTCTCTGACAGGCAACCAAATCTCACACTCCTCTAGCTCAGGAAGGGGAATGTCCATTTTGAAAGTTACCATTAGCCTGGTTTGTCAACTGAAAACCAATTACACTCTAATGCAGCACCACCCTGTACAGGGAACAGGAATGCAGGCTGGTGGAAGGAGCTGTGCTGCAAAAGTTACTGTCTTGTTTATATCAGTCATCTATTCCTCTTATCTTCAGATTAAAGGCTTGAAATAGATAGTAAAATGCAAAATTTTGAAATGGAATATTTTATTTTTGTCTTTCAAACCTCGGCTCACATTTTTGATCAATGCCAGTTTAGGAGGACCTTGCAATGCAGTTTAAATGCATTTCTGTCAACTTTGTTGATGGCATGAAAGCCATAACCTAAGAAATTTGTTCCCAAAATTCCCTGTGCGCATGTCCAACACATTTTATTCATTCACAATAAGCATACTTAATAAGGAAATTGATATAATATCATTAAACAGTGCAATTAACTGTCATAATGACACCATTACACATTACCATGCTCTTCATGTAGTTAGGGTACATTGTATGAAAATTAAGTGTAAATATTCCAGAAAATTATATTAAAAATACAGTTAGTTCCTACGGGAAAATAACTATAAGAAACCCAAATAAAACCATAACAAAAACAACATTTAGGTATTGACTAAGTACCACTTCAAGCTCACTGGCAAAAACCTCAGATGGTTTTGGAGCTGTAAGCAGCCCATTACTCAGTGTGAGGCGCAAATGGCACCAGGAGTCATTCCATCACACTAGCCCTGTTGGACGCAGAACAAAGGATCCCTCCTGAGCAGAGGCAAGGAAACATGGCCTGTTCAACACTATGAGGAAGCTATTTCATGAAGCAGACCACAAGATTATATTTTAAAGCTATTACTAAATAAAACTTCTAGCATTTCTACAAAGGCACATACCTGTACTATTCCATTCTCCTGAGACAGAAAAGAAACACCAGCTATTATTTATATAAACATCGATCACATTTTCTCCCTTTGTTTGGTGGCCAAGACCTCCCAAGGAGTGGCTGCTATTTGACATGAAATCATGCTCAAATAAACAGCATCTATCAGAGGATCATATCGATTTGGAAATAAAAAACAAGCCTCAGCTGTTCTAAGCAAACCACTGAGGGAATGTAGAAAAAACTTCTTCAATCATTCATCAGTCCAGGATTCTATGAAATAACACTGCCTCAAATGAGACTAACCTGCCTCAGATAAGAATTCAGCCGAATTGCCGGCAAAATAAATTACTCCTTCTGAAAGAAAAAAAATAAGTAACTCCTTCTGAAAAACTGCTGGTTGGTATTCAAGTATCACCTACTACAAGTTCAGGAGTATTGCCCAATAGAAGGAAGCGCAGCAGGAGGGCCAGGAGACCTCCTTGGATGGATAAGGAGCAGATGAGGAAAATTCAAAGGAAAAAAGAGGCCTATAAAAGGTGGAAGCAAGGACAGGCAACCTGGGAAGAATACAGGGATTCTGTTTGGGAAGCTAGGGACCAGGTTAGGAAAGCTAAGGCCCACTGAGAATTAAACTTGGCTAGGAATGTGAAAGATAACAGGAAGGGAGCCGATAAGTTCTTAATGAATAAAGGACAGGCTAGGGACAATGTGGGCCCTCTCCAGAAGCTATCAGGAGAACTGGTTACCCTGGATCTGGAGAAGGCTGAGGTTCTTAATGACTTCTTTGCCTCAGTCTTTACCGGCAAATGCTCTGACCACACCACCCAAGTC
>JAOEHY010048468.1:0-10608 GCA_025447955.1 Psilopsiagon aurifrons | reverse complement strand
AATGTTACCAGCTTTTGAGATTCAGCATGCAGTCTGAAGTTGTAATCCTGTCACACTTCAAAGGCTTAGATGCCAATTAGATTCTCAGGTACAGGTGCCTCCCATTAGTCAGAACTGGTCTTCCATCTGTGCCTCAGGATGAGCCTGCAACATGTTTTGATATCAACTTCACTACAGTTATTTGTGTCACCTCACAGCAAGTTCTTGCAATGCAGTCAGTGACAGATTACAAATCAAATATTTTAAAACATTGCATTGATGCCTTCTTTCATATTTCAGTTAAACTGATGGCACAGCTCCAATGCTTCAAAATAATGTCGTCTTACCTTCAGGATAGAACAGTTGTAAGGGCTTTAACAGGACCCACAGCCTGCATGGCTTTCAACAGACAAGGAGGTTTTATCCTAAATATATCAAGGAGGTTCTTTTCCTAGAGTCCTTAATCACTTCCACCTTCTTCTAAGTCCCCTACCCTCCCCCCAGTGTTTTTTAATACTCTTTAAACAGAGCAAATCAAGAAGTTACGTTACCAAAGCATAAAGTTTCCTGCAAAATTCATTTAATACAGATGAAAAAAAGCTTGTGAACATGCACAAGAAAAAATCAGAAGCAATAGCATGAGAAAAATGGATTTGCTGTCTTTGCTTCCAGATCTTATAGCAATAATTCCTACCCCTTTGGAGGTCCTCTACTTTTACTGACCCTACAGGAAAAGGAGGCAGGTAGAAGGCAGATACAGCAGGGACTACAGTTACCATATCCTATGCACATGCCAGCTAGGAGATAGAGCTGGCCAGTAGCTGCTACCTCACACATGGCCTCTAGCACCAGACTTGGTTTTTTTGCTAGAATGCAGGGTGAAATAATTTATAGGGAATTTCATGGATTTTTACACCTTTTAAAAAGGGCAACACCAAAGATTAAAAAAAAAATATTATGGAACACAAATTTTATGACTATTTTCCATGGCACACTCTTCTATCTCTGACCCCACCTCCAGCCATTAAAGGGTGGGGGAACTACTCACAGAAGGTCAAAAGCACTTTGGGTACAAAAAGCTTTTGTGAATTTTTGTTTTGTCATCTTCAAATTGTTTGGTTTTATTTTGTTTGCTGGTTGTTTTGAGATTTAACAAAAATTTAAAAAGTGAAAAGTTTCTATAAATACACAGAAGGTCATGAGAAAAGACAGATTGCTTCACCCTCTCTCCACCTTTATTCATGCACTTATGAAGACTTAAAGCAGTATATCTTAAAAACAGCTGAAAACAGACACAGACAAGTTTCTGCCTTCTTAAACTCTAACAATAATACCCCTTTGATAGCCTAAAAGTTGAACCTAGAAGCAACTCAAACTCCTGGCTCAAGCACAGCAGCAATGCCTTTTCTACAGTAAAAAGAATAACAGGAAAAGTCAAGACTACTGCTTTTTGGGTAATTCATTTTTTATTGTTTCTAGAAATCTGTTTATCCATCTGGCTCGACTTTCACACAGCTAAACTTTGCGCCTTCATCCACCTCCATGTCAAGCCACATTTGCAACTACCTTTGAGACAACCCTGCCATGATATCATTGGGTTAAAAAGCACCTTGACACTGGGATTTTGCTCCCATGCTTCTGAACAGCAGGGTGATGTTCTTGCTGCCTGATACTACTGGGGAGCTTCTTCACACCCCTTATTAATATCAGGTACACGAAAACCTCCATTCAATGGCAATTTTGCTATTTACATTTTCTGCAAATTCAGCTTCCTTACAGGCACCAATTACACTTCCTTTAAAAAAATATATTCCTGTTTTGAGATCCCAAATACCACCAATAGGACATACATTGGCCAATATTTGGCAGTTCCCCTGACTACGCTTTTTATGCTACTGATCCTTCTCCCACTTTTCATTTTCTCCAGGGCTCTTACAGCACATTGCTGTTGATCTACAAAATATTATAACCATTTTTCAAAATGCCTCCAAGTCTGCTGTCATTGAATTAACTGGAATTTTTTACTTAATTTACTCAAAGCAAATGCAGTTAGGTCATCTGGAAGCACATTTGAGGATCCTGTTTCTTTTCCAAACATACACATACTTGTATGGCCTTCTAGCCCTTGAAAGCCACAATCTCCCAAGAACACAGTGTATCCAGAAGCAATGAAGCTGCTTCAAGAACTTACACAAGTATCATTAGTATAACTGCAGCTGCTATTGTTATAAAGAGCTAACCAAATCTAAAATTAGGTCATGAGCTCACCACAGCTGAGTCAGAAATAAGTTCTTAGAAAAATGTTGCACAATGCCACAGATACAGTACAGGCAAAGAGAACTAATGTCTCATTCTGAAGTAGCTAGTCATTGCTATGTAATTTTATTAGTCCTCACCATGATTCAGGACATAGCCATATACCGTAGCTGGGTACTGCACAGACACAGAATTAAATAAATTTACCAACAGCAGGAAACCTACAGTAAAGAGAGATTCTAGCTACTAAGAGGAACTTGACAGTGCTTGTGGGGGTATGTTGTCATTTAGTTTTGACTACAGACACTCCAGAATTGTCACGACAAGACTTGATTTAGATTTACTTACATGCAGTGTAAACCACTTTACATGAACACATGTACCACTACTGCCTCTGAAGACTGCAGACTTACCAAATCAAGGCAACAGTGGCAAATACCTACTTTAGCTCCTTTGCACGTGACAGTCATTTACCTAGAAATAAAGGATCAGGCTTGTGATCTCTAGTCATACGCCTCTTAGTAATACTACAGAATTGTAGTTGTTCTTTTCCTTTATAGGGATAAACCTTCAGACAGCTCTCTTCACAATTCAATTTTGAAGATGTTCACATCAGCAGATAACATGATCTCTGGAAAATGACTTCTTTGGTTAAAGTTCTCAGTAAATCAAGAAGATAATTCTTTGATCCAGTTTAAGAGCATAAATGAGCATGAACACCTATAGTGTGAATACAGTTCTTCACAGGGCTATGAGAAGGAGGATTTATTTTACAGAAAAAAAAAAAAAAATAAACCCAGGGAAAGCAATCCCAACACTCTTTGAACACCTCTCCTGGGGTTTGATTCAGAAGCTACTGAAGACAGCCCAGAACTGGATTCATTCCTTAGAATAAAGGTGTCATTGTTTAAAATTAATTCTTACATCATTTCAGCAACTGCAGAAATATCAGGAAGAGATTAAATTGCTTAGATGCCATTTTCATAGAATCTTCATAGAACGGTTTGTTTTGGAAGGGACCTTAAAGATCATCCAGTTCCATACCCCCTGCCATGGGCAGGGACACCTTCCACTAGGCCAGGCTGTTCAAAGCTCCATCCAACCTGCCTTGAACACTTCCATTTTAAATATGGAATTCAAGTCCTGACTTCAGACAGCCTCAAGATTAATCTTGCATGCTATTCAAATGTTACTGTAACTAAAAAAGTACCAGTAGAAGAAATGCTGCATTTTTCCACACCTCCTGTTTCATGTGTATATTTTCTATTGCAAGATGAAAAAGTAATACAGAAGTTTTACTGTAACTTTAGTTGGCAGGAGCAAGAGACTAGCCTGTCAACTGATCCTTCATCTGCTTAGAAGCACAATACAAATTTAGCTGCGATCATAATTAGCTCAGATTATATTTTTAATTATTATTTGCTCTTAAGATACATCTCTTTCCACTTTGAGTTTTACTGCTATTTAAAAAAAATCAACATTCTGACTATGCTTGACTACAGTGATACAGCAACTGCCAATTGGACAAACACAAGACAGAAATATGCATTTCACTGTAGGAGTGTAAATACTTTTCACCAGTTTAATATACCAGCAGTGATAAGCGATTGCTTTTCATGAAGAGGAACTGAAATGCTAATTAGCACTATTTTAACAAGTATTTCAGTTTATACAAGTGTTTATTGCCAACAAAAAGAGACTAACATAGCTCTCTTTTTGTGCAGTTGCATTTAAGTTTGTGGTTATACTGTCCTTATTTAGAGCTCTTTTCTTCTCGGAAAGCCAGTGTATATGTATCGATAATTCTCCTAGCTTCTTAACACTTGAACAAAAAAAAAAAAAAGTCATTGAAATAACTCATGCAGTACAGCTTAAACACTTTCATTCCTTCTGATCTTCAGGGTTAAAGTTTCCAGGTTTATATGCTTTCTTGTCCAATTTATTGATTTTTTTGCATCAGTTAAATAAGCTCAACTTTCTTGCTATCAAGCACATTCATCTTCACAGAACCTGCACTGATTTTAAATGCTATGAAGTTCTCTCTATGACTACATTCATAGCTTGCTTCCTTACACCTCTTTCATTGTCAGACTTACCCACAAACAATTCAACACAAATGACCCTTGATTGACATCCTGTTCAAAAATATGAATCCTTGTCCAAATGTGCTCTGTCCCAAAGTACATTAACCACCCATTTCTCACTTCTATTCCTCCTCAGCTCTGTAGGTCACAATATGTTGACCTTGCATTTGATGTGCACATAAGCCTTGTGCAAGACCAATCACTTTTCAGACAGATGCAGACAAAATAACACAGGTATGAGCCTAATAAAATTCAATCAGTATGGTAGACAGCTTTGAACTAGCAACACAGAGCTCTGCATGGCTTCCAAAGCCTGCCTAAGTAACGCAAGCTAACTTTCTGAAGTTGTGTTGTGGCAGAACAGGGCTGCTATTTGTCTCCCACTTCCAATGTGCTGACTGATAAACCCCCATTGCTGCTCCAGCTGGCCAAAGCCACACGTTCAGGTACTCTGGAAGGAATCCAAGGTCAGAGAGGACTACAATTTAGCTCCTGTTTAGATTAAGAAAATTTAAGACTTCTCAAATCCTACCAACAGAGATCTCCCTTGACTTATCTGGAAGCCTGGTAGGGTTTTGCATGCAAGACTAATTCTGCCAAGTCTGTTCTCCTTTCCAATTAATTTCTCACATACATGTGTCAGTTCACAACTGCCAAACCATACATGCTCTGATATTCACCTCTCTTCAGTCTTAATCCTAAAAGTGTATCAAATACAGTAGCAATTCAGCTCAAAAAACTGTCTCATTTAAGCTCATAGATTCCCCACAGACAGGAGTATCTTCTATTAATCTTCTAGTGGCTTCAGGACGTTAAAGAACATAACCTGCCTGCATACCTGTCAGACAGCAGTATCAGCTGCTGACATTCAAGTCAGAATCTGTCATATATATAAGCAGCTTTACACGAACAGCTTTAAGGCTCAGGATCAGATCACCCTACAGTTATTGGACTATCACGTATAACAAGAAGCTGGTTATTTCATTCATAACACATTCTTGACTAAAACTAACATATCTCCCAAGAGGAAGAAAAACTGTTTTACTCTCAACACCTGTTGCAATTGCTTAGAAGATAGAAAAGGTAAGTGTTAGTGCCCCAACCAATTTCAGTATGACAAAGGGAGAGCTGCCTCAGGAAACTAAAGTTTTTTCAGGTTTCAGAAAAGTCTGCAGGAAGGTAAAATCTAATTCTCTGCTCACCCTCCTCCAGATAACCAGCTGGCAGACAACTTGGGGCACAGGTAGTTCCAATTCTCAGAGGATTTACATAAACTATCTCTTTACAAGAAAATGAAAGTTTGGTTACCTTGGAGGCAATTCCACTAGTACTATAAGGAAAGAACACACCTGTATAAAGAATTGACAGTTCCCCTGTCCCTTACCAACAACACAAAATACATCTCTTGCAACACAAACTCTGGATTTGCAGCACAGGACACAGCATAGTAAGTCACAGAAAGAGCAAATGGTTTTGTTTTAATGTATTCGTGAAAAAACAAGAAATAGAGCACAGAATTTGCACTGACACACAAAAGAATGCATAAGTGTGAGGACCATCCGAAATGCATGTTATCTTCTTGCGAGCTTCTTCAACAGTTTACCATAAAAATCTAAGTAAAAAATCCAATAAAACACAAAAATTTTTCAGCTGTTTGAGTCCATTTTATAGAACATGCTGATTTCACACTTGATTTAAATCTCAAAGTGCTCACATTCACAACAAATATTCATTTATCTACCCAGAAGGGAAGTCTTACCTGCTAAAATTCTAACACATGCATAACTATTCAAAATCAGTAAATTCACATCACTGAACTTGGCACAACACCAGGTACACAAAGTCAGGATTTTAACTGCTAGAAGTGCACACACACACGCCTGCTTTACTCCAGCAAGCACAAGATCATCTTTTTAAAAACGAGGAGTAGCTTATAAATTAGCCTTAGCTAATTCACCATTTAGCAAACACGGTAGTATGTTGGAACCAGCATAATTACACCCATCAGCACTATGGTTACTCCAGATTTATTGGCACATTTTTATCAAGACTAACACAGCCCTTAAATTTTCATGACTAGTTGCTTGTGATAAGGGTCTATTTTCTCCCTAGCTACACTATATTTCATAGGCTACCATCTGGCCCTCTAAAAGCAGCCTTACAGAAACAAAAAATAAAGCAAACTTTCATAGCTTAGGCTCATAGCAAGAATAAAAGTCAAAACTGCTTATTCTAATCCCAAAGCTATCTTTAAAACTACCTAACCCAACATGTACATTATTTATCATTTATATGATACTAAACAAATGTTATGCTAAAATGAGATTTTTATTCTGTATTAGGTGCAAAATGCTTGCTAGCTACCAAAATGTGTTTGCTATTCTATTCTGAACACCTGATGCAGTAACGAATACTGGGAGCAGTTGTTTTACATTGAAACTTATATATGTGAAAATCTGTGTTCAAAACAAGAGAGTCTATGATGAAAGGTCAAGTTCGATGGACTGGAAAAAAGCCTGAAGGCTCCCCTTCATATCAAATTTGTGTTTTCGTCAAAGGTCAATGTTACTGAAATTCTTCTTTCAATTTTCTTCATTATTAGGCCTCAGGAATGCTTTGAAATATTACTGTTCTAAGCATTTGGGGAAAGACTTCAAACTGACAAAAATTTGTCACTGCATAACCAGCACAATGCAGCTTCCACAGCACATCAGTTCCTGTGATTAAAGAGGCTTCTCTATCACACATCTTTGCATAGTAGATCTCACTTATTTCATTACAGATTATCTACAGCTTTTCTTGTGTAGCTGCATGCAAGTACATGATGCCCCAACTTCCCTTAATGGAATCATGCATTCCCTCTCAATTTATATAAGTGTAGGAACATTCATGGGACATCTTTTCTATGTCCACCACTAAAAAGTCAGAATATACCAAAGCACACTAAACCAACATAAATTCTCCCACACCTTCAGGATCCCACATCCTTTTAATTATTTTTCCTAACTCTACCTCCTAGAGCTTTTCTTGATAAGAAACCCACAGCCCCCTTCAAGGGACTTCTGTCTGCCTCTTTTTTTTCCCTAGCACCTGGAAAAAAAGAGCCCTTACTTTACCCTTTTTTTCCTTCAACATTCAGGTAACAAGTAGACAGAAACTTATGTCTCACTTCATTTTCCTCAAATAAAACACAGCCAAGAAACCAAACCTCCAGTTACCTTTGTCACAGCAGAAGAGTCAAAGAGCACAAGGCAACCCCCAGGAAGCCACACAGAGTAGCATAGTTTTCTTCTCTGCTTTTCTAGGTGCAGGTGCCTCCTCACCTGCCCATCACATCAGGGCCAGGTGAGGAACACATACTCCATGGGGCAGTAGGGAGAGCTGACTATTGTTCTTTGTATGCAATGAGTTCAGAGCTATTTCAGTTGGCTTTGAGAGCTTACAAAGAGCTGGAATGTTAGTAACTTCTCTAATTCTAGTGAAACCCTGCTAGATTTCCAGAGGTGTTTCATTTATAGAAAGCTAATAGCATTGCTTTTTAAAAAGTGCTTGGTCTAAGTAGTTGTCTCTTATGAAGTGGAAGTTTGGAGAGATTTTTAGCTGTTCTTAATTTATCCGTGAATACTGTAATTCTCTGCAATCTGGAACATATTTTCTTTAATCAAATTGTATCTCACATTCTTTTTTGCAGATAAAAAAAGTCCTAATTATCTCTTCTAGACCTAATAAAAACAGGACAGTTATTCTGTGACATTTACACGTGCCAGGAATTGCTGGATAGTCTTCTTTTACTGAGTTAGGCCTTTTGCAGATCCTGAAGTCAAAGATCAGCTGATAGCTTATGAATCTTGAGATACCAGAAAGGAACTAAGTCTTAACCACAAAAACACGATGTGCTAGCACCAGGGCAGGTTAATCCAACCAAGATTAATCTTCTAAAATAGATCACCTGAGACAGATTGAACTCTAGTTACATCTGTACATTATAGTTTCAGCTGACTTATTATTTGTAGTGTCTCTTTTTTACCCAAAGCAAGGCACTTAATGGGTTCCTTTTCATTTTGTGTCCCCCTCAAAAAAAAAAACCCAAAACCAAAGCTGAATTAGTAAAAGAATAGCAGCCTTAGGTCTAAGAAAAAGGCATATTGCTATTATGTATGTATTTTAGTTCTCCTTGATTTATAAATACATAATTTTTATGCAGCCTGGCTTACCCAGCAGCCCTGACTTGTTTCCCATTAGCCAAAGGAGAAGGGAAGCAGCTCACTCAGTGAACTCAGCCAGAACAGTGCCTCCTCCTGGTTTTGCACAAGCCATGGTTTGCCACAGGGACCAATGAGGCTCCTGCTGCAGGTGGGAAGCCTTCGTCGCCTGCCACTAGCCACGAGCATTGCCCCATCCACAACCCAGCACTGCAACACACCTCTTTGCATCAGGCAACAGCTGTTCCCCCACTCCCAGAAATGAGAACAAATCTCAGCCCATGAGGGAGCCTAAAACCCAGATATGTCCCATGCAGCTGACAAAGCTGGAACACCCTACAGACAGGAAATGAACACACTCCTCATCTAAGTGCAGGATCTCTTTTCATTAGATAACATATCTAATGTTTGGGATTGTTGGGAAATGTTGCTTCTTGACTTTCTTGCAAGAAGCCTAGTTACTGTATGTGCATCGAAGTTATCTCATTGCCAGCAGCTGAAAAAGTGTGGGTGCCAGTGTGTGAATACCAAATAATGAAGGAATCCTCAGGAGACGTCTGATTCAATTTCCTCTGTAGTACAAGACAAACATGAAAATTCATTGTCTTGATTAGCTTTAGTGCAGGGAAACATCTTTCACAGCTGATTGTAAATCTTCTGAATGATCTCATTTCGCTTTTAACCTTCCTCTCTTCTTCATCCCTGCACAGATTATTCCAGCCCATACATTCATTTATTTAAATAGCCTAAGACATGCATATGTTGTCTCCAGTCAGAACAAGAAGCCTCTGAAGTGCACAAATAAGACTAAGAGCATTATAAACATTCTTCAGATTTCTTAGTACAATCATATACTGCAGATCTTATTCCTGGAAATAAGAAAACTACAGGAAGCATCCCCATCACATAAAATACATCTGCTTTCCTCAAAACTGCTAGTGTTAAACCCAGGGAATGGTGGAATAGTTTAAAAACTAGAGACTGTACCCTGTGTTTTAAATCATCTTTCTAAGGACCTCCACAGTGACATGAAAGCTAGCAATGTACGAAAGCACAGTGCCAGTCTAGGTTACAGAAACACGGGGTGAGGGCTGTGATCTAATGAGACACTGGCAGCATGCTCACACAGCTGCATTATTCTTACAGCCACTGCTTCTGCATTATCTGTGCTGACTCCTATGCCCTTCCATTGCTTCATCTGTGATGTTTCCGTTACAGCAACTGAAAGAATTCTTCAAACATCAAGAACTTTTATGACAAAGAGAGAAATCACTCTCTAACATATTTTTCTGGAATTTTATTAATGCAAACAATGATGGAAATTACTGATCTGCTTTCAAAAGGTATATGGAAGATTTAGTCTCAAACAGAGCATCGTATCTCAATCTGGTTTCTCTCAGCATTCCCCATAGTTCAGAAAAAATAAAATCAAAGCTGTTATATGCTTCACCAGGCAAAATATAAGGAATCCAAATCTCACAAGATACAGTCCTACTTCATATACTTTTTGGTCTTAATCATGTTTTAGAAACTTCAGTTAGCTATAAATTTTACAGAATCTGCATGAAATAGATTCATGGAATCATAGAATCATAAAATAGTGAGGGTTGCAAAGGACCTCAAGATCAGCCAGTTCCAAACCACCTGCCATGGGCAGGGGCACCTCCCACTAAACCATGCCATCCAAGGCTCTATGCAACCTGGCCTTGAACACCACCAAGGGTGGAGCATTCACAACTTCCCTGGGCAACCCATTCCAGTGCCTCACCACCCACACAGTAAAGAATTTCTTCCTCATAGCCAATCTAAACTTCCCCTGTTGAAGTTTGAGCCCATTGCCTCTTGTCCTATCACTATAGCCCCTAACGAACAGTCCGTCCCCGGCATCCCCATAAGCTGCCTTCAGATACTGGAAGGCTGCTATGAGGTCTCCATGCAGCTTCTCTTCTTCAGGCTGAACAGCCCCAACTTTCTCAGCCTATCTCATACAGGAGGCGCTCCAGTCCTCTCATCATCCTCGTGGCCCTCCTCTGGACTTGTTCCAACTGTTCCATGTCCTTTTTATGTTGAGGACACCAGAACTGCAC
>JAOEHY010048467.1:0-15221 GCA_025447955.1 Psilopsiagon aurifrons | reverse complement strand
GCCAGACCAAACATCACTAAGCCATAACTAAAAACATTGGTGTTATCAGTGCTGTTCCCAGGCCACAAGTCAAAAACCCAGTGCTGCACCAACTACTAAGAAGGAGAAACTGAACCCATGACAGTCAACCCATGGGAGTTATATTCTTTCGCTTCTCCTTCCCATCCCTCTCGGAGCCGCAGGAGGAATAAGCAGGGGAAGTAAGCAAGTGGCTCCATGGTTCTGAGTTACTGGCTGGTCTTAAACACAAACAGTTTCAGAAGCCTGAAACACAGTATTATCAGGACTCTTACAACCGTTTCAGTCATTTCTTACTGGTAAAAATGTAAGAATGTATGCAGATCTACATTAACTAATCCTTTACACTATTTTTTTTTTGGTAACTGGCTTCAACTTGGTGAGCTCCACTATTACCTTCTTGTCTGTATATAGCAAACATCTGGAAGTGAAACTGTAAGCCCACTAGGCCTTGCTGGTTTTATTTCCAGTTCTGTTTTTTTTTTTTTTTTTTCCTCTAAAACTGACGCTAAACATCACCAATCAATATTTTTCACTGTCACTCTGTCAAATATGTTCAATAACATAAGTGCAAGAGAAAAGGCATAGGAAACCTGACCCAGAATTCAAAAGTCAAGCTATGTTTTTACTAATAGTTTGTTTAACACACCCAACATTATTAATTGCCCTCATTTTCAGAAGTTCTAATCTAATTCCTCATATGGTGAATAAGAGCTGTGGGTATTTGATGCCTAAGAAGGCTAAACTATTTTGTAATTGCCCTTAGATAACAATTAATTTGAAAGATCCACACTGGGTAGTGAGGAAACTGTGAATCCACTATGTACCATGCACTGAGGTGCAAGATTAAAAATTATATTCTGAATTAGTCTTATCTTCTTTGTAAGGTAGACACAGGTACATGCATGTGTTTGACAAATAAGCAAGAAAAGCCAAGAAGATACCATCCTCTGTGAGAAGAGCAGAAAGGAAATACCAAGATTCTTGCTGTCTGTGTGACAAGGGAACCCTGGCTTGATATGAACTAAGACTAGGGAAGACACTCAGGACCCTGTAAAGCAGACTGCAGACTTACAGGGTAGTCTTTATTACCCAGTGGGCTCTTTTTCTGCCAAAGCCGTTTGCTTTCAATATAATGTCAGAAAGAACTACTTAACTGTCTGGTCCAGAAGCGCTGTTATTAGCTCCTAGGGGACTTCAGTGCTCTCTCCTACTAAAAGGATTGGGACACATGTGCCAAAACACTGGTCTCCAACTTCCAGCAAATTATTTCCTGACATTTTGCAGCCCACAGCTGTCTCAAAGACTTGAGTCTCAGAAGCAGTTGCTTGAAATTTACAATCTGATTGATAGTCATACCTGAAAATTCACTCTACTATGGTAAGAATATTTAACTTCTGAGTTAAGAGTAGGGTGGGTGCATCAAACGCTGGAAATACAGGATTTCTATGTTGAGAACTATATGAATTCCCTTTCAGGTCTAGCAGCAGTAAACAAAGACAGCATATGAAAAACCACCACCCATAGGACTTCAGGGTTTAATTGGTACCAGAGTATCCTTAAGAACCACCTTCCTTAGAAGTCCTTAACATTTAACAATTAATCCTTCCTGTTGGCCGCCAATTAATCAGTGGCTAGAAAATAGATTGCTGCTTGTAAAAACTCCACGTGAGATTTAATAGGAGCAAGTGCAAACCAATGAAAGGTTTTACAATAAAGTAGGCATTCTTAGAGAGCCTTCTTTAGAATCCAATTTGGATTAGATTGCAATCCCAAAGGTTTATTTACAGATGGGAAATATATATCAATATTTCTGTAGAAACTGATGTTGGTCCATCTACAGTAGAACTCTTTGAGTTTACATGGGTGAGAGTGCAAACCTTTGTGCCCATAATTCTGGACATAACTACAACTCTAACAGAGCAATGACGCTCTCCTGTTTAAATTGCTTTAAAAGAACTGAATCTCCCTGAGGTCAATAAAAGATTGAAGCACTGCCAATACATTACTCTGAATTTGTAAAATAATTGGGGAAATCAAACTGTACCTATCCCTTAGCACTCCATCATGGAAGAAATGGGCACTCCACTGATTTGATTTAATTATTATTATTATTTTATTATTTTCAAAGCATGAAAGATGTATTCAAGTGATGATAACATTTCTATTTTGGAGGATTTCAACCATGGATGAATTCATATTTAGCTGTGGATGACCTCCTTGGTTTATCTCTTATGATCAAAGAGCTGTAAGGTATAATTATGAATATGTTTTGGAGAGGAAGGTTCCCACATGCTTTGTATTATGTCCATATAGACAGGCTTAGCTATTCTTTCACTTGTCCTACAAAAAACAAACAAACAAACAAAAAACACAAGGAGGCTTAATTTGAAGTATGTGTCAAGTGTGTGCAAGCCCTGGTTCTAAGCTCAGACTGTGCTCCATAAATACAGTATGATTTGATACTCAAAATAGTATAAGGAGTTTTACTCCTTCTAGACACTTAATTTGTGGGGCAAGAATTATTCAAGACTGGCTACATAACAAGGCAAATCACTCAGTAGCTTTCCAGAAAGCACAAACTAACCACAAAATTGGCCCTATAAATTCTCTAATAACCAAACAGATTCTTTAGCATATAAATACTAAATTGCATGCTTGTGTAAGCAATATTTTTGCTTTAAAAACTAAAGTTCGTTTTCTTCAAGCATTGTTCAATATATACACATAACATTATATCCACTTATATGTTGTGAACAAGGAGGGAGGATGCACATGTTAACGGTGGGAAGAAGGCAAAGAAGAATTTGAAAATACAAGGCTAAAACAAGACTACTTTGACAACCCTCTTACATCTGATTAAGCTGTTGTGCAGCTGCATACTAATAGTGCAAGGTTCAGATACTTCGTGAAGTATCTGTTACCAGATTCTGAGGGCCACTACGACATCCTGGCTGACAGATATCCAATAACTCTTTAATTTCTTTACTCATAAATAGGAGGTAGTTGGTGTTGTGAATGGAGTACAGGAATTTGTGATCTTTCCTTCTGTGCTGGTTTGGGAGCCATTTCTCAAAAAGCTAAGTAATTACAAAATTGAACCTTGTGGATATGTGATGAAAAAGAACACAAGCATGTTTTACTTTAAATATAGCTGAAAATAGTCTAACTGTACCACATTCTTGGCTAGACTCTGAAGAAATTGAAAAAGCAATTTCTGTCCAAAGTGTTTTCCCAAACATGTCGCTGTTTGGCAGAGAAGTCTATCTCTTAAATGAACACATTTGTCAACATATACAGAACTGGACCACCTTAACAATTCTGTACCTGTGGCTTAGCACATTATTCTCGTGTAATCCAGCAAAAATGAATCAGTATTTCCACAGGCACTATTAGCAACTGAAGTGTATATAATTAGATTAGTTTTAAAATGAAACAGCACTTCAAAGGGTGTATAGACTGTTAGAAAAGGTAAAAACTTTGTGAATGATAAAATAGAGTATGACTTGACCTATGAAAGTTGGATTTCACTTTAGCTTAATTATATCTCAAATCATCTCCTCTCTATTCAGGGCAATTTACTTTAAAACCATGAAAATAGGATGTTTCATCTGAGTGCATGTTGAAAGTACATAAACAAAATTTACATCAAGAGCTGTCTAAAAGGGCCCAGAACCAGGGTATTTAGCTCTTCTGTATTCATAAAGCAGCTAACTTGCTCACAACAAACTTATTTTACGTCATTTAAGCTAACCTGACAACCTTGCATAAGGGCCACCTGTTACCTGCCTAATCATCACTTCATTCACAGTCTCCTTTTGCATCTAAGCTGCCTTTAAAACTTATGCTATTATTAATACTATACATAAAAATGAGTTCTGGCAATTTCCTGATTTTCCTCTCACCTGCTAAGTAATAATCAGGTTGCATAAGGTTTCCTATTAAACAGAATTGTTTTAGATGTTCTACCTTAGAGCTGATTTTAGAACAGGGAGCAGATGTTAATAGGTTCTCATCAGCTTCTTCAGCTTGTTTTCCGCAGCATGCTTTACTTCGGTGTCACATATTCTTCCTCTTTTCCTTTAAATCTTTATTTGAAAAAAAATTTAAACATTTTATCATCTCTTCAGGAAAATGGAATAGAATTTTCTGGAGCTAAACTTAAATCTAGAGTGCTTGATTTATACGTTTCTTTTTTTAATTGCTGGTATTAAATAATAAAAAAAACAACAAGCACACAAAATAAATTAGATAAATTAGTACATAAACAATCCCCCTGACCAAAAAAAAAAAAAAAAATCACAAAAAACCGCAGAAGCCCACAAAACTGAAAGACAACCAAAAAAACTAAACCAACCCTTTTAGGATACATACATTCTACATGTCAACAACTGGGCCAGTTTCTCAAGGGGAAAGGAAGGCTTACAGGCCCAGATGATCAAAATATTTTTGAATGAAGACAAGAATAACAGTACCAGAAAATAAAACAAACAGGAAATGTGAAAGGCTTGTGGCATGAGTTCTTTCAAGTTCCCCATCAAAACAGTTACCAGCTCATGCTCCATGTTGTCTTTATTAGGGTTATACAGCTTCAAATTTATAGATGACTTGTGTCCAACTGGCACAGGCAGAGGAAGAAGTTACTGGCCCACGAATATTTTATGGTTTTATAATGGATCTTAACTAGTTTTCTGCACAGTGCTCAGCTTCAGAACACAATGCTAGGATTCCTGTAGAATCCATTCCTTTTACCATATGCATCTGTCACATTAAGCACCATAAAAGAAACAACCAGCTTAAGGCTTAGTGTTGGGATAGGTGCCAACCCTGAAACTGGAACACTTCTAGATCAGTGTAGGGCTAAAATACTAGAACCCTTCAATGAACAAGAGCTTAAAGGGGATTCACAGTCATATTACTTAAAGATGTGATACTGAAATTTGTAACTCATATGGGGACATTTTAAGGTTTATTATTTTCTCAAGATAGTAGTAGTTTGCTTTGATTCCTTTCTTGTGTCAGAATATTGCCTTTAAAAAGGCAGCATGATAGTTAAATGCTTTGAAAATCTTGCACAGTTCAAATGTTAAAATATCTTCTCACCTTTCCTCCTCTTCATACTCCAATACCTACATTAAAGGAGGAGTTATGGTACCTGTTCGCAAGTTGACTATTACAAGGCTGAAATAATTTTCAATACTAACTTCAAGTACCTGCCCAAAGTACCACCAAACCCGTCTATTTTTTGCCTAGTCTCTATTCAATTTCTAAGTAGTGCCAAGAGCTCCAGACTGAGATATATCTCCACTGAACATATCTGATCAGTCTCCTTTTTCCTCTACACCAGTTTTATTGCTGAGCATGACACATGTTGTGGAATATCCCTTTTGCCAGCCTGGGCCAGCTGTTCTGGCTGTGTTCCCCCTCAGATTTTTACCTACCCTCTCACTGGAGGAAACCATAGTGGGAAACAGGGAAAGCTTTGACACTGTGCTAGCACTGACCAGCATCAGCCATATCATGAGTTTGTCACTAAGGTTGTTTTAGCCACAAACCCAAAGCACACAACCCCAAAGGCTGCTATGAAGAAAGTGAACTACGTATCAGTCAGAACCTGTGTAACAGAATTCCCTGTTTACTTGTGGGGTGGCTTATTAAATACGTCTTGAGTGGATGCTTGTAACCTGGCTTTTAAAAGAAACATTGATAGTAAATGTTTGAATCCTTACCCCAAAGTACGTGATGGAAGAGGGTGTGAAAGGGAACTGTGCACTTGAAGGGTGCTGGTTTAATCATCTCCACTTGTGTTTGCCAAGTCTGGTCCAATAAGTTGGAGGCAACTATCCAATCTGTACATGTGATTAGATAGAAGGACATTACTCTGAGAAATGTTTTGCTACTATGTGTGGAGTTGGTTATTGACATAGAATCTAGAATGGCTGTACGATGAATAGGAGCAAAAAAAGTAGCACATAAAAGATTACACCACTGTAAATATGTCTAAAGAATGTGAATCACTCCCATAAATAAAAGCATTGCTAGTGGGCAGGATATGATGGAAGGTCTAATATTTGCCCAGAAGTCTCAAATATTCCATATCTGAAAGCACTTATCAATTTAGCTTTTAGAAGGTGGAATCAAACTGAGTGTTAACAGGAGATGTACATTTCAATCCAAAGTATGCTAAGCCCACTAAAGTTGCCAAAGTATAAGCTATGTAAATACTCTACAAGAAGTTCAAATAATTCTACCAAAACATTTATACATATCTGTGAGCTCTGTAGCGTATAAGTAGAGATCTATTTCAGATGAATATGTGAAGACATTCTTCATCCTATTCAGCAAATCTCAGTGCAAACTAGGCCCACCCGCTGCCATGCCTACACTGTATCTAACCCTAGGCTTTGCCCATCCTCCCTATAGAATTTGAAAATTTGAGTAAACTATTCAGAATTTTGCACATTCCACTCACCAGGAAACTGCATGACTAACTGCAGGTGGGGGGCTGAGAATGAGAGGGCATGTATGTTTTGCAGAGGTATGATCAGTTGATAGATGATTTATCTATTGATTACTTCTTTTATCTCACTTTTCTATAGCAGTAGAACAATTAATTCTACAATCAGTTGACAAATGTACTAAGAAATTTACTGTACTTTCCATAGTTAAATGATCGTGCTTCAGGAATATTGTGCAGGCATATAGCTACATGGTAAGAGATCCACAGCACAAGTAAGGAAGAAGCTAACTGCATTAGGCCGCTCAAGATCTTTCAATCTAATACCAAACAAAACTGTGTCCAACTCTGAATTCTGTGGTTACAGGTTTGTAATTCAAAATTAAACAGCACTACATTGTCCCACTCCCCATTACATACACATATATATAACAAAATATTCTCCTTTTTTTTAAACTACCTTTTATTTCACAGACATAACACTGCAATAATAGACAGTCTGACAGAATTCCTTTGAGTTTGATCCCTTAAATTTGAATTTTAACCTTGAACACTTTGAAGATGATCTGATTTCTGCAGAGCTGCTGTCACAATGAGTGTAGCAGGTAGTTGCAAATACCAGAATTACCTATTATTTAAATGTATTATGTATTTATATAATTGAATATCCACATTGACAAGCAGTTTTAAAGGTAATCAGTCATTCAAACTCCTTTCTGCTTGTTACTAATAATTAAAAAAAAAAAAATAAAAAAGAAGCAAGGTTGTTTGTTGTTCCATATCCTACCATCATCTAAATTCTTTCAGAAAGATGACTTGTAACTTAAGTCTTGATGAAGTTTATTTTGAAAGGATTTGGCTCAAAGTATGCATCATTATTGAGTCAAAAGAGAAATAGTGCCATTCTCAGAATAATTGTATGCAAGTATCCAGTAAATCAGTGGATCAGATGCAAAGTTTGTTCCCTAAAGGAGTGTGTCAAACCTGTCAATAATAGTGTATTTTTCATGTCTTAGTACGTGGAGTCTTTCTGTGGTCTTTAATTTACTTGTTTGGCCTAACCCAAATTCCAATAGAAGTGCAAATACATTCATTTTTTTATTATGATTGAAGTATGATTCAGAAATAATGTAAAGAGTATAGCACAAGAAATTTAAATAAATTGATGGACATTCAGTAGAATAGCATATTCTATTATAATTTCCTTATGACATTGTCTATATAGCGCTCAACAAGGGAAAGACAAAAACTCGTAAGACCTATTATAAATGTCCATTACTTTGTTGGTGCTTAAACTGATTTTATAGGCTACTTTAAATAAGCTTTAAAGGAAACTACTAACAGAAAATTACATAGGACTTCCATGTTTAAATTTGTTAGAAATGTTAGATATTATTCATATGAAACTCCTCTAAGTTCAATTAAAATACAGAAAAAACATGGAAAAGCTGCACAAAAGAAAAAATAACATGTACTATATTCCCTATGCAAAGATAATGTCAGACATCTATGAACTCAGCATCCTTAAAATGACTTTTCAAGTATAATATTTAGGTTTTAATTTGCAATAATACTCTTCTTGAATAAAACATGTCCTGAGATACCCAATAGTTTTGGTTGGGTTTGTTGGTGGTGGTTTGTCTTTTTTTTTTTTTTTTTCAGTAGTATCCTGTGTGAAAGCCTTTTTCTTCCTAGCCCAGCCATTTCCAGGTTGTCAAAAGATGCTTAGTCTCTGGGTTGCCTTGTCACAGAAGGCAAGATCAAGCCAATGAAAAAAATTCAATGAGTTTGAACCAGGGGCCAACTCAGCCATGCAGCGATGAAAACAGCACCAGCCTTTCCAAAGCGTCTGACAGGTTTCATTTGTCTCAGAATAGACTGCCACATCACATGGCCAGGCTTTCCCATCATCCTTTCACTGTGCTGTGGCCACTACTTGGTGTGCTGCCAAAGAAGTATGCAAAGTGAGAGAGAATACCAAGATATTTTCAAATGAATATGACTTTTAGTAGTATCTGTAAGTCAAGGACCCCAAGTAGGCATCAGTTCCTCTCTCTCTGCCAAAGAGTTGTCACCTCCTTGGAAAGTTAAATTTGTCACAAGGAAAGAAAATTTCACCACATTCTATTTAAATAACTTAGGGACTGTAATCTTTTCCCAGGTGATTTTTCCACACAAAGCAAATGTATCAATCATTTTATTCTCTGAAATAACAATTTATTATCCATGCAGGAGGCCTTAGATTCAATCTGCACACTGTTCTGAGTGTCGTGTCAGATACTAAAATCTGTCATCAGTCTTTATCAAGTAAATCATTCTGCTCTTGTCATCAGTTTTTATTAATAAGACTATTTATTACTTCAATAATTAATTATGACAAGCAGTCTGCCATTTGGATAATGAATAAATATTGATAAATTGCATGGCTAATGCACTGTTGTTATACAGCTAACTCAGAAAATGTGAAGACCTGAATGGTACTAAACCAAATAATTCTAAATTATATATCACACAGCAAGAACAAAATGCATTATGCAAAACTAAATCAGTCTTTTTCAGAGTATACATAACTTGTAGAGTGTTGGGGTTTTTCAGCTCTGGACATAAAAAAATGATTCATTTTTCTGAAGCTAACACAAAAATTTAAATATTATATTTGAGACATCTAAAAAAATTATAATTCATCAAAAGTTTCATAGTAAGTGCTTGAATAGCATTGCATTCCAAGAATTGAATATAGAGCACTGCATTACTTTCCCCATCAGGAAAGGAGTTTGTAAGTAAGTTCTTGATTTAGGAAAAGATTCAATGCATAGGGTTATACTTACTCTTTTCCAAATATCTGCATGCTTTTCTTAGTTGCAAGATATAAGGTACTTCCAACCTTCAATACCAGAGATGTTCTAGATCATTAACAGCATCCTTTCACAATATTTTTTCCTTCTCCATTTCTCTGTCACTAACTTTATTACATACGATTAGGAAGTAGGCAATCACAGGTCATTTCATTCCCATGTTATCATAAGTTTGACATGACCATGTTCTTGAGATGTAAAGCATATGCTGCAGCGAAAGCGCAGCAGACAAACTGCTCAGGCTGAAAATCATTCCCTCTTACTCAAAAATTGTGTGACTTCTTGGGTTGTTTCCTACCTCCTTTTTCTCAGCATATGCCCATTAAGATGTGGATTAATTGAAAGACTACTAAACAACAACAATCTATATGTAAAACTAAAAGGGTTGTACAAGTTGGGTTTATTCCAAGAAAAAGAATTATGAATTTTTGAATGAAAAAAGATTCTTGCAAGGAGAAAGAACTTGAAATGAGGGATTTTACTTAAGAAAACTTTTTTCTTTTTTTTTTTCTTTATTTTTAACATTGGCATTTATGATGTGCAGTCCTTTGGAGACTTTCTAGCCCTTTTAAAGGGTGATCTTTCAATGGAATAATGTTCAAACTTCTGTTCAGGAATGACATCAAGTATGACTGAGCATGTCATTGGGCAAAAAATATACCAAAGACACTTTTAGGATTTTTTTTAGCTGTGTAGCTGCTAAGACAGAAGAATGAGCATGAGATATTTCACAGTGTATTGGCTAAAACACAATAAAGAGAGAAATATTATACATTCAAAATCAGATAAACTTATAATAGAATATAAATCTGTTTCTTCAAGGAAAGAAATATCCTAATATATGTCTCTTTCCCAGTCATATAGTACAGTCTTTTTATAAGTGGAGTTTGTAGTCAAATATAAAGTTAAAATACACTTAATAAAAAGATTAACGATTAAGACAGAAGTTATTTAAAATTCAACAGTTTCATTATCTGAAATACATCATATGTAAGACAATGGTACCACATTTAATTATGAACTGAAAATATTACAGCCTCAGACTTCCAAGCAGACATGATGTGAAAAGTGTGCAACCTGAGCTCATTTTGGCAAGTGCTTATTATCATACCTGTCCTTCAAACACATATTTGTGTTCTTGTCACATTGCTAGAATTCAAAAGTAGCATTAAAACCATTGTAAACTGCCAAGAGACATTCAGAGCAGATTTTTTTTTACTACATGTTCTGAAGATACAAGTTATGTACACACTAACACAAAATGCCATTTTTTAACCACTCTACAGTAGTACACTGTACACTCCATGCTGCTTTGGGATATGATTTTATTGATACTTTCAAGTAAGATTAAGTTTGAGAAAAATACTCCAGGAGATTAAAAGCTACAGATAGTGAATAAGCTGACCTTTTCTTTATTGAATTTATCTGCCCTGCGTTAAAATTACATCATTCTGAAGTTATGCCGCCTAAATTAAATCATTTCAAGCCCAGAATCACCTCAAAATTAGAATTCTTTCATTTCCTAAATTTCAAGTTTGGGAACCAGAAAGGTAGGACAGTTTATTGTAATTACAATTCTGAAATATTTTCAGAATTGAACCGCATAAATTTAATTATGATTAAAATAAAATTGTTGTGAAAAGTAAGCAATATGTGTTTTCTAAGACAGCTTTCCCAGACCATACGTAATTGCTCTATATTGAGACTAGGTATTGTGTCTCTGTAAAACATAATCTTACATACATATTTTCAAATTGGTAGTGGTTGCATATGAAAAACAACTGCTTTCAAAAAAGGTGGGCCATGAAAAAATTCTAACTGTATTCCAAAATGTCAAATTTTGAATTATGTTAGAGGTAAATTATATTCTAAACTTACCTTTCACGTTCTTATAAGAGATTTTCACCTATGGCCTCAGTTTACGGTAATATATACAACCATTCTTGTTAGGTGAGACATGACATGTGTTTTAGCACTCAGATATATTCTTAGGAAAGCTTTAAGTCTAAAAATATAATAAATCAGTGGAAGAACAACTTCCCCTAAAAAAGTTAGAGTTTGGATTAGAAAATACCGCCAAGAAAAGTAAAAAGAAGACGAAGAAAGACTTCCAAAGCACTGGATGTTGCATAGAAAGTAACAAATTTGCAAAATTTGTTCAATCATTCTGCATAATTTTAGTCATTTTTCCCTAATATTTATATTTAATTAAATTTATTCTTGTCAATAATATTATAGAATTTTCAGGTTTATAGAAAAAAAAAATGATTAAGACTTCCATCAGCATAAACTTATCAGAATCATGGGCAGCAAAGTAAAATGATGGTTCTTCTACCTCTGACACTTCAGGAAATATTGACTAAGATTTAATGGCAGCAATATCACAGATGCAGCTGAATTGTGTACAGGAACGTACCTCCAACATTAAACAGAAGATTAAAGGCAATAGGAACAACTGAAACAAAAATTTCTAATAAAAAGAATATTTCTTCCTCCAAGTAATGATGGTGATGTTTAACAAAAAATCTAAAGAAAGAAACTTGAAAAGCTAGAACTGTAATTTTTCCAAACTTGGCCTGAATCAATAACCAACGTCTGGCATATAAAAAAAAGAAAACAAACAAATCCCAGTGGCTATATTTTCAGATACTTCAGAATCTAATTTGTTGTATTTGCTATTAATTTGTTGCATGTACCAATTTCCTACTACTATAAAATAAGAAAAATATTTCTTAAAACAATTTTTTGGGTGTGAATCTTTTTTAAAAGATCATTTATTCTTAAATCAATTCATTAGAATGCTGCCTCAAAATAAACAGAGGTAAGCAGAAATATAGGAAAAAATAGTTTATGAAGTTAATTATGAGACTGACCTCTTTCTTCTCAATAATATCTTCAGGAAACAGGTAACACCTGTCTTCCAGTGTCGCAGTATCTGATGGTGAAAAGCATCTCTTCCTTTTTAACATTTCTACTGTACTTAGTTCCACAACCATAAACACTGCCGGTGTGAAAGCACCGGCTGTTGCAACCACATCCACACGTACTGATAACAGATATCATTGAGAGAAGTTGAAGTGCATGTCGAAGCATATTCTTAACATAGTTTGAGACTCAAAGTTTCACTGCTCTCTTTATCAGAACCTGCATGATTACAAAGCTTCGCCAATTATATCTAAGTATGGAACAGTTTTGAAAGAGAAGAGTGATTTGGATTTGCCAGCTCCTTAGATGCTTCCCACATGAGCTCCAGTTTTCTGATACTTGCAGATATTCTTTATTATACAGTGTGTGTGTGCATGCTTGTATACAAAAACATGAACAGAAGGAGAAAGAATTAGAACTTTTGATTACTTAAACCAGAAAAGATCAGTGAAATCATGGCTACCTAATCTTTTGCTATACTACTATCTATTACACTTAATCCTGGAAGAAATATACACTTTAGTCTACGTTGTAGACAGAACTGTTACCTCACTATAATTTATATTTCCCTTAAGGATGTACTGCCCACAGAGGAACTGCTGTTTGCGTATAGAGGATTTGTTGTTTGAATTATACTATAATTGAATATAGCATGCATGTAGCAAGATCTAGAGTACTGAGTCAAGCTCTGGACTCTTCAGTACAGAGAAGACATGGACCTATTGCAGCAAGTCCACAGGAGTGTCAGAGAAATGGTGAAAGTGCTGGAACACTTCTCCCATGAGGACAGACTGAGAGAGTTGGGGATGTTCAGCCTGGAGAAGAGAAGGCTCTGGGTAAGACATTTTTGTGGCCTTTTAATACTTGAAGGAAGATTATAAGAAAAATGAAGGTATACTTTTTTGTAAGGCCTGTAGTGATAAGAAAAGGAGCAGTGGCTTTAAGCTAAAAGAAGGTAGACTCAGTCTAGATATAAGGAAGAGATCTTTCACAACGAGGATGGTGAAACTCTGGAAGGAGTTGCCAATGCAGTCTGTAGATGGCACATCCCTGAAACCGCTGATGATCAGTTTGGATGTGGCTCTGAGCGATCTGATCTACTTGAAGATGTCCCTGCTTATTGCAGGGGGGTTGGACTAAATGACCTTGGAAGATCACTTCCAACCCAAACTGTTCTATGACTCAAAAAAAAAAAAAACCAAAAACAAAAAAAAAAAAAAAAAAAAAAACAAAACAAAAAAGTGGAAAAAAAAAAAAAAAAAATCTATGCTTTATTTGTCATTATACTTGGGGTTTCCAAAAGTCAATGCATATCATAACCTGACCTGCATGTGTCTGGGTATTTTTACAATTTCAAACTCCAGCCACAAGAAAACACAGTTTGCAGAAGGAAGTGCAGGTGGAACATAGATGGACAAAGCCCAGGTGGTGCAAGTCATGAGTTCCGCATAAACTTGAATATATGCTCAAGGTTACTAATAAGGCACACAGTGGTCATTAAATTACTGATATCCAAACTACTGAATACATATCTTACTTCAGTGGTTTTACTTCCCCGGAAATTCTGTCCCAGAGTTTGAAATATAAAATAACTCAAAAATATTTGTTGCTGTTGCGTGCTTTATTCATTCTTTCTTTTTCTTTCTATTCTGTTTATGAAGCATTAACATAAGCCTGTTAAGTTCAATAAACACATTAAGTTTGAATTAACTGCTACCATGCCTTCTAAAGCAAGAATAGTGAAAGTACGCTGGTTTAGAAAGTTTTCCCAACTTGACCTTTATTAAATATTTAGAAAGACACTTCTGCAAATAAGTTTTACACTCTCAAAACTTTTTTGTTTGTAAGTATCAGGAAAGCTCTGTGTGCTTATGAAACAGGTTTGACACGGCTACCTCTGTGTGTCCATTCTGTAAAAACAATACTTAAGTCACATTGATGTAATGATTTTATATTAAAAAAAAATCCAGAAACACTTCAGTTCAACCATGTGTGTGCACAATTTTTCACTTCCATTATGCACAACTGCATACATGAAGTTCACATATTTCCATTTGAACATAATGAAAAATAAAGTATGAAGAGCGTTAGAGATGGAGGTTGTGTTCTTCTTGCACCCAATATTGTAGGTTACTGCAATGCATATTGGTTATACACTTTTTAAAAGTCACATTTTTGTATGTGTCAAAATTTTCAAATTTCTTTCAAAGGCACATTTTAGTCTGATAGAACTTCCAAAGCTATTAAACAGAGAAGCATGTAAAAAGTTAATGAAGGCACCAATCAAATTCTCCTCTGTGCCTACATTTAATTATATGATACATGTTAGCATTTAATTTTAAGAAGAAAAAAATGGGATAGCTTGCAGTAGAAGGAACACTGGCAAAGTACTCAAACTTGCAGATTTCATGTGCTTCAAAATTCATTTTATCACAATGGAAGTGGGACTTATACAAGACTAAAAAACTATTAAATCTGATACAAGAATATTCAAATATTCATTCTGATTGCATGCAAGTCCTACCAGTGTCAGAAGATTCTGAGAAAAGTGATGAAAGCTACTCTCACAAAACCTCCAAAACCACAACACAATTGCATCTATACCTGAAGAAGCGATAGAGTAGCATGAATTTCTATGGTATGTTGGACCTACTATCCAGATTTAAGAGTATAATTTGAAACTCTTCTCTTGAGTGAATCATAGAATCATAGAATAGTTAGAAAGGACCTTAAAATCGTCCAGTTCCAACCCCTCTGCTATGGACAGGGACACCTCACAATAAACCATGACATCCAAGACTCTGTCCAGCCTGGTCTTGAAAACCACCAGGGGTGGAGCATACGCAGCTTCCTTGGGCAGCCCATTCCGGTGCCTCACCACCCTTACAATAAAGAATTTCTTCCTCATATCCAATCTAAACTTCCCCTGTTTAAATTTGAACCCATTACCCCTTGTCCTCTCACTA
>JAOEHY010048464.1:0-12063 GCA_025447955.1 Psilopsiagon aurifrons | reverse complement strand
AATGTACTAAGCAGTAACTAAAACATTGGTGTTATCAACACTGCTCACAAGCCGAAAGTCCAAAGAAAAAAAAAAACACAGCTCCACACCAGCTACCAAGAAGGAGAAAAACGACTGCTACTGCCGAACCCAGGACATTGAAAAAGAATTCATGCCACTGGGCACTGAAGCTCCTTAATTGGCCACATGCAATAGGGAAGCATAATCTCTTCTCTGTGCTTCAACTCAGTATTTCTAACTGCAAGAAGGCAGTTAACAGCTGCTTAGTGGACAAGGAGGTCTTGCCCATATAATTATCTAAACTAGAGAAGAGTTATGTCAGAGAAACCATTAAGAAAAAAAAGAAGTTCAATTGCCTTATCAGCTACTTTGTGCTGCTATGTTGGCACATTAATTACTCACGGATTTCCACGTGTTTAAACAGTGTTAAAATGACTGTCAGTATAGTAGACTGGGCCCTTGTCTAAAGCCTAGTATTTTCTTCATTACGATGTTATGAGCACCGTCAACACAAGAGGAATGATAATGCAAGCTTATTCCAGTGGAAGGAAATAGCTATTGAAATAATTTTTTTCAGTTTTTCCCTCTCAGGACATTGCATCAATGGACTGTGAAACAGCCTGACATCTCCTGTGCAGAGATTAATTCTGGAAAGCTATAGTTTTGTTTCATTGTCTTAAGAAGTACCAGCTTTCAAAAAACTTACTAGATACCTGACCACAAGTGAGTATTGCCATACCATGGATTTTTACATTGACTGTGTTAATGGGGAAAGAAATTATTGTTATTTGATTATGATCAGCAGATTAAATGTAACAATGCTAGGGATTAAAGCTATGAAGGCTATGGGGCTAGCTTCCTTTCACATGTAAATGAGGAGATCCATTTCATTCCCTTTATTTTAGGCATCAAAATTGAAGTGTTGAAGGTAGGAATTTAATCACTTACTCTACCTGTTCAGGAAGAAGCACCTCCCAGGTACTTCACATGTCTCATGGAAAGATTTTCTCTCCTGACATAGTTCCTAAGCTACCCTATACATACCTGTGTCATATATTACCCATACCTGGTATAACCCCTAAACCTACCTCCCCAAAAGAGGACCACATATATGAACCCAATTTCTGAAACACACACTTTTGGCAATCTACCTTAGAATTTGATCTAAATTGATTCTGCAGCAAAAAAATCCACAAACAACAAACCAACCATAAAAACCAACAAACCAACAAAAATCTGGTTGAAGAATAGCAGTTAATAGGCAAATAAGAATAGGCAGGTGTGCTACAAAATATTTTAAAATCTAAGATCCAATGTAAAAAGAATTCTTTAATTTTTCCTCAAGAGAAAGGCAAGAATGAAAAATGCAATCTACAATTACGAGAAAAGTAAGGGGAGGGGTAGCAAAACATGCAGCTTTTCTTGTAATCAGCCTAGATAGCGTAATCAGTTCTTCCAGTTATGCTCAGCCTTTTTTTGCCATCTCTATTGGTGCCAGATAGGAGAAAAGCCTCATCATCTGAAGGTTTCATTGGCTAACTAAGACCTACAGTTAATACTTATTAAAAGTTTCTTCTGAGGATGTACCATCCCTTCTATCATATGAATTTAAAAAATACATTTTTGCTCTCTGCCAAAGAGGAACTCTTTTTTGCTGCAGCTACATAGAAAAAGAAAGATAAAAATGGAGGATCATAATGTTCCCAATAGAACTACTGTAACTAGCTCATGTTGAGTTTTGGGCTAAGGAAAATCATGAATGTCATAATAGAAAATTCTATTGTATTCCATCATGGAAAAATGTCTAATTCCACATCCATGACTGAGATAAATGGAGTGGGTAACAGCTTACAGAATTTTGTTTCAGGCTATTTTTGGTCTCAGACTGCATCATTGCATTGGTTTACATTTCATTTCACAATTCTGTTTACTGTAAATAGAAGGGTTTGAAACACCAAAAAGAAGATGAAATAAAAATAATGTAAGTAAAAGAGAAAATACTGTCTTATAAACCTTAATACATGCACCAGCCTGGACTCGTGGGGTTGTTATGGAAAGTTTAGAGCAATATATTTACTTCAGTGGAAATGTAAAATGGCTAAAGACAAGAGCAACATATCCACTCCTTTTATCCTGTTACTTTAATACAAACAACATGAAAGGTGAAAGTAAAAAAAAAAAAAAAAAAAAAAGAAGAGGAAATATTATGAGTCTAAATAACATAATTATGTGTGAATTTAATATTGACCCAGGCTTCACATCTAATCCTGGCTTTGAAATTAATCTATCCTGTGATTTCTGATAAATCATTCTTTCTACCATATCCTAATTTTTACCATCTGTAAAATGTAAAAAATAAGTAAATAAAACATATTTTAAAAGTCATAGAACACATATACCTGTATTCAGAAAGGCAACTAGTATTATTTGTACAGAAGTGCAGGGACTATCTTGAGGTATTGAGTCTTTCAAGCTTTGCCTTCTCCTCTCCTAAGTCCTCTTCACATTTGCTGGAACCTATCCTAGGCTTACCTGGCAGTTTATTTTCGAAAATCTTTGCTGCGGCCTCCATATATAGCAGATAATCCAGAAGATCTCACGGATCTCATTCAAAATTGTTTAAGCACCATGTATGCCAATGGAAAAAACATTAATAAGTCTTATTAGTGGCAGAGCAATAACTCAAAAATTCTTGGCTCTTAATCCTAATTAGAATCTTCATAATAATGAAGTAATTATTGACACAAAAGTAATTGAGCTAAGTATTGAAAAGTTCTTAGGTAAACAAGTTTATTAAACTAGTACACTGCACTGTGAGATAACCCTATGGGAGATTTTTTGCAGCCTAAACCAGACAGAGAATTCTCTTTTTTGCTGCTCAAGATGTGTAGTTTAAGTCTGAGGCATCAAAAATAACACTGATCAATCACCAATACCAATTTAATGTCTCTTTGTCATAAAACAGATACATTGGAATTCATAAGGAATGTGCTGTAATCTCTCTTTATTATCTAAACATCTAATAGAGGCAAGTATGTAACACATATTCCATGGATGAATCTCTTCTATTAAGCCTCAACAAGGCACTTATGGATGATGCATAAGTGTTGACAAAGAAACAAGCCATTTTCACAGGTGTCAGCTCTGTTTTGGAACTTGAACAAATGGTTAACTAGGACACTGAGGTTGCTGTAGGCTTCATCAGCTATTTGCAGCTTGAAGGTGCACTATATCACTGGGGACAGACAGCGCATTATGGAACTGTTCTGCCAGAAAACTTACTTCATGCTTCATTGGAAGGTGCATAAAACAGCAAGACCTCACACATACATAGTGGGAAAATCTGAGCCATGTAGATGATGGATGCAATGTAGGAGAAAAACCCTGGAAAATCCAAAAGGGTTTTAAAAGAATGTGGAGGAGTAAAAGGGAACAGAAGGGAAAATTAAGATATTGTAACAAAATGAAGAAGATATGACAGAAGTGGTACAGAATAATTGAGGTTGGAAGTGAGATGTGGAGATCAGCTGGTATCTCTTTTTGGAGCAGATTGCTCAGTGCTGTGTCTAAGGATTGATGACCTGGACCAGAAGGCAACCTGTTCCAGTGTCTGACCATGCTCACAGTAGATTGGTTAAGTAGAAATTCCTGTAGCTTGGTTTTCGTTCATTGGCTCCTGTAATTTCACTAGATTCCATGATGATTCTGGTTGCTGCTTCACTTTATTAGGTGCACCATGAGAAGATCCCCACTGTACCTTTCCTTCTCTTCCTACTACAGCTCTTCTGTCTGTTCGCCTTTTGTTCAAAAGAACATTGCTGGCTTACATTCAACTTGATGCTCATCAGGGCTCTTGGGGTCTTTTCAGTAGAGCTGCTTTCTAGTCAGCCAGCACCCAGTCCATACTTGTGCTTAAGGACATTCCTCCCCAAATGTAGGAGCTTATATTTCTTTTTGTTGAACTTTGGGAGGTGAGTCCAAATCCTTTCTTCCTCTTCTTGAAGGTAGGTCTGGTATTGACTTTCTTCCTGTCTTCTGAAGCTTTCCCCAGTCACCATATTTTGAAGATGATTGAGAGTGGCATCACAGTGACACCAGCCAGCTCCTTCAGCATTCATGGGTGTATTCCATCAGGCCTTATGGACTTTTGCATATTCAATTTGTTCAAGCATTCTCTAACCAGATTCTCCTCCACTGAGGGTAAGTCTCTCTTTCTCCAGACTTTCTTCCTGGTTTCAGGGGCCTGGGATTTAATGAATATTGGCAGATTATATTATGAATATCCTTTTTGCTCTATGATTTATAGGTTTATACAGCTTCTGATCCAAATCTGGTGAAGTGACAAACATGGAGAAGTATACAGAAAGAAAACAAACACCAAGGGAAAGATGATACTATTAAACCTTTCATTTTTGCGTATTGAAGTAATTCAGTACTACAAATAAGCTAGCAAAAGGGGCAAAACATTGGAAAAACACTATGTGTAAAAAGTGGACAAAGAAAAACCAAAACTGACAGAAAACTAATAATTGCCACTATTCACTGTTTTTCACGAAACAAATAATGTAATTTCAGACAGACCCAGAATATCTAGAACATCTATCTTTCTCTCAGAATGACTTGTGTTGCTAAAGACAGTAATTTCTCACAATTTCACTATTCTGTCACATAAAAATTGATCATAGACAAATAGCCTCTATCACCATGTTCCTTGACATTTATTGTGATTGATTTTTTTGGAGGCATGTCAAAAGTTTTGAAACAAAATGAATTCTCTTGTAGGTAGGTAAGTGGATAAAGCTTACCTTTCTTTGTTTCTTGAAGAGGATTAACCTGGAAATGATACTTTCTTATTTCCACTAGACACATATTTAAAAGGAAAATCTCAGAAGCATGGTATTGTGTTGCAATAATTTTATTCTCTTGTTGGAATTCAACTCAATACAATTTATATTTGTGCACACCATCACTGCCCACATTTTTGTATGCTGATTGCATTTATAGAAACAAAATAAGACTACATATAACCCAATATCTTGACTCAGATCCTGAACAAGTTTTACTTGGAAGAGAGAAGTTACACAACCACAGAAAGCAAGTGCAATAATTTTCTACTGAACCAAATGCTTTCTTAGCTTCTCTACAACAACCAAAAAAAGTGAGTTATTTGTTTCAAGATATAAATAAGTAGTCTGGTTATCTGAGCTGTATGTCTTTGTGCCTGAATAAACTGTGGAAACATGCAAGGCTTCTCTGGATGCAGCTAGAATCAGAACTAATTCGTCATTACTTTTATGAAGTTGTTTTTCATGGGAAAATTTTAACTTTAGAAAAATTGCATAAACCCAATGAAATGTTTCTGAAATGTTCCCTAGGTTGGCATTTATGACAAAGCCAAAATGCAGAAGGAGCTGAGTGACTAGAACCCCATCTTAGTGCCATCTGTCTGCATCACCATGCTGAATGCTGCTGGAGTCCGCATTTCGCTGCTTCTCTGGCTTAATCTGCTGCCTTTTTTTTTCAGGGGAACACAATCTGGATCTATCTCCCACATTAAAAGAATACCTCAGCTACTGAAGTATATTGATAGTTGTTTCTGATTTATGTGTCACTTTGTTCTCAAGCAAAACAAAAAATGAAGAACTTTAGTCTTTAAAAAAACATATTTATAACTTTTGCCTGGCTAGAGCACAGCGATATTTTAAAAGCATTAAGTGTATTTTCAGCTAATTAATACAATTTCCTTTTGACTTTACTTTTGGTGTGAATTATTCCAAAATACTATGGAGTCCATAATATATAAACATAACAGTATATGTGACCAAAGTTACATTAAGTCACTTCTATATGTACTACTATTACTACTAAATATATATATTTAGTAGTTGTGCTTTTTTTTGAGCTTTCAAGTTCTTGCTCTCAGATGTAGCTTGAAACAGTTCTAAGATATGAATTTCATGCAATACCTTTTGGTTGGTGCTATTAGAAGGTAGAAACACAATGTTTGGTGCTTTAAATTGGACTATTCAACATTCTTTCAATGTTTTTGTTACAGCATCTTTATAATTTAAAAAAATCTTTTTAGATGTTTTCATAGTGAAATCTTTCCACATAACTTTCTTATCATCAGCCTTGAAATATGCACTTGCTTACTATATATATTTAAGAAGGATGACAAGAACAGAATATACCATTCCAAGTAGTGGAATATCGTTGTTAAGATAATCTCAATGTATTTTTACTGATTTCTTTTTTCTGACTAAAAAAATTTCATCATATCCATTAAAAGGGCAGTTCTGTTCAGATAATAATCTAATAAAAGGTATGAAAAAAATATTAAAAAAACACAAGCATTTTGAGTGTAGATACTATCTTATCTAACAGTATATGTAGAACCTTCTCCAAATTTTATTACTGACATTTCTTCTAACATAATACTTAAAGTATGGAAATTGAAGTGTATTAATTTCTCTCTTGTACCAAAATAGGATGTATTTTCATTGTGTTCTTCCAAGAGTAGCAAGAAGACCACAATTCTTCTCTTACAATGTTTTATAACATTTATTGTGCTGAGGTTTATTTTAGTTTAGTTTTTGATTTCATTTTATTTATTTATTTTATTTTATATTATTTTTCACTTTGTTTTGCAGCTGAAAGCTGCCTTCACACAAATCACATGTATCTGACAGAAGAATTTGACTGCAAGAACAGTAGTTCATGAAAAAAAGTCTGGCTTCCTATTGTTGGTGTCCAAAATGACAATTGCATTTCTTTTTTGTCATTCTATTATTCAGACAACTTCTGTCAAAACTTTATAACTCCCTAAAGAAAGTCAAGGTAAGATAGGAAGAATTTGCTTCCTCTAGGAGCAGCAAGAGTTTATGCTCTCCAGGCATTTTTCACGATGTAAAACATATTCAGCATTATAATTTTATCAAAAATGAATTCCTATTTTTTATGTTTTTTTTAGTTGAATATGCTTGCTTTGTTCTTATTTTCTACTGTTTAGCTTGTTTTAGCAATTTTAGGCATCTGATGTGCTATACAATCTTTATTATCAGAGTTGTATTAGAACTACGACATCCAATCATATCATAGACTCATAGAATGGGTAGACCTTAAGATCGTGTAGTTCCAATCCCCCTGCCATGGGCAGGGACACTTCCCACTAAACCATGCCACCCAAGGCTCTATCCAACCTGGCCTTGAACACCACCAGGTATGGAGCCTTCACAACTTCCCTGGGCAACCCATTCCAGTGCCTCACTACCCTTACAGTAAAGAATTTCTCCCTTATATGCAACTAAAAACTTCCCTGTTCAGGTTTGAACCCACTACCTGTTGTCCTATTGCTACAGTCCCTGATAAAGTCTCTTTCCAGTATTCTTGTAGGCCACCTTTAGGTACTGGAAGGCTGCTATGTGGTCTCCATTCAGTCCACTCCATGCTGAACAGCCCCAATTTTCTTAGCCTGACTTTGTATGGGAGTCCCCCATCACCCTCGTGGCCCTCCTCTGGACTTCTTGCAACAACTGCATGTCCTTCCAGAACTGTACACAGTACTCCAAGTGGAGTCTCACGAGAGCAGAGTAGAGGGGCAGGATCACTTCCTTCTACCTGATGGTCACACTTCTTTTCATGCAGCCCAGGATATGGTTGGCTTTCTGGGCTGCAAGCTCAGACTGCTGGCTCATGTTCATTTTCTCATCAACCAACACCCCCAAATCCTTCTCTGCAGGGCTGCCCTGAATATCTTCTCGACCCAACCTGTAGCTGTGCCTGGGATTGCCCTGTGAAAGGTGTAGGACCTGGCACTTGGCTTTGTCGAACTTTATGAACTTGGCATTCTCCCAAGCTTGTGAAGGTCCCTCCAGGTGGCATTCCTACCCCACACCGGTGTCAACCACACCGCAGACTTGCTGAACATGCAATCAATCCCATGGTCCGTGTCATCAACAAAGATGTTGAACAGCTGCAGTCCCATCACTGACCCCTGAGGGACACCATTCATCACTGGCCTTCACATGGACATCAAGACATTGGCTGCAACTCTCTACATATTCCTAAAATAGATATCCTTCACTATTCTTTTTATGTTATAATTCTTTTCTGATCTTTCTGTCACACTTATTTCAGCTGCCACTTTTGAAACTTCTGATCTGGCTGCTAAGAATCCAGGTGTCTTTGGAATCAAAACTCAGATGTGTTTGAAAATAGGATTTTGGTGGATTCAAGACTTTTTATTCGCATGTTGCAGTAAATCCACTGTTATATGCAATAACTGGTATGTTGCAGAGCTAACATATATATATATATAGCTGGGAAATAGCAGGAAACAATGTTATGTGTGGAAATGATAGTCACGTAGATGAGGCCCTCAGTGGCATGGTTAGTAGCGGTCTTGGCAGTCCTGGTGTAATAGTTAGACTTGATGATCTGAAAGTTCTTTTTCAACCTAGTTGATTCTATTATTCTATGATTCCAAGCTCAGCCCCTGATGTTTTGAGGATTCACTGTTTTCTGGTTCCATTAAGATAAATCATTAGCAATTTTCAAAGCGACTGTTAAAATACAAACTTGAAAGATCTATTGAGAGAACTTGCATCTTTTCCTCTTTCTGATACTTGTTCACGGACTTCTTTCTTTTCCTACAAAATGAATTAGGTCAGTAATGATACAGTTGTCATTAAAAGAATCTGGCTTCTTCATAAGCTGCATTCTCCTTAGTAGCAACAAATAAACGATCTGAGACATGACTTTTACTCTGCTTTCCCTACCACCCTCGTAATTAGTCATAACAAATGACAGAAAGGATGTAACAAATTAGTACAGAAAAAAGTTGAAAAAGGCCACATCGCACTTGTTAGATCTGAGCATGTTTTGCTGCATTAGCTGCTGTAATTACCAACTTTGAAGCATATTAGTATAATGAAAGAGGGAATGAGAAGCAGTGATTATTGATCAGTGTATGTGACAGAATGAATTTTTATACTTTCGGGCCCAATCCAAAATTTATTGAAATAAACAAAAGCGCTTTCTGGATTATGTACAGACAACGTTTGAATAAGACTGAGTGACAGACAAATACTGTCCAAGCAGAATTCAATCAGTAATAAGTGCCATCTTTTTTTTCTTTTTGTTTCTTTTGTCCTCATATGAGTAGGTTAGTGAATTGTGACTACTGGAAACTGCTTTTGACCTCCTAACCTTCAGATCTTGTTCCTTCTGTTCAGTCACTTAGAATGATCTGTTTCTTACTTAGAACAAAGATTTTCAAGTTAAACATACTGACCTACTGAAATGAATTTGCATTTTGAGTTTCATTTAAGATATTTGGATAAATATTAGATAGTTTATAGAATTCTTCATATTTACTGTATTTCTTGTTCTAGACATATTCCAAATTTATTATTCTAGGTTTATTGTATCCTGCCAGAAAAATACTTTGCTTGCTATCAGATATACTCAGTGAGAAAGATTTTGCATGTACAATAAATATGTTAATATTTCATGTGAGATATGCCAAATAAAGAAAACAAAATCTATAGAGAAGGAGATGTACAGGGGAAAAAATGCAAACCATACATAATGGAGTAATCAGCATGACATTTCTGTATTCTATTTTTGTCCAAAATACTTTTCTTCTGGAAGAAGTACTGATACATGTCTTGACATTCCATTTTAGAACAATAAACATCCAGTTTATCTGAAGATAATGACTCCTCCACAGTCCCCAGAAAATCTTAAGCTGGTTTTATTTTACAAGCAACAGTCAATATTCTGTCTGGATTATGCCTAAATCTAAGTGTACATCCCCGCTTCGTGTGGCTTAACCTGGATTTGACTTAAACTGCAGTAGAAATCTTCTTCATATATATGTGTATACAAAGAAATTATAGTATGATTTAGTAACAGATAATATCACAGGAATTCTTTTTTTTGCATGCACTTGTTTTTCCTGAACCAAAATCAATTCAGCCTAAACTGGCACAGAAATCATGAACTAACTGTTCCTTTTCATTTTAATCTAATTTTTAGATACATTTCCAGGGACAATAATTTTGTATTGCTCATTCATTTTACCTGGAAAAAGACCAACAGTGTGCAATCCTAGAGTTAATACTTTACAATAATGTACTGATTGTACATCACCTTAACTGGAATTTAACAAATTATTTGCTGCCCATTTTTCTCCTGACTTTTACCTCATTTCTCAAGAGCTGCCACATACGTTATTTTCTATTTTTAACATGGGAGAGCATGGATGTATAAGGAAAATATTTTTGCACCATAGGTTGCACAAGTGCGATATCTCATTATTCTAATGCCTCCTTTTTCATCTTAGCCTAGAAGTTTTCCCACAGCCATGTCACATGTGCTCTTGTTCAAAACAGGAACTGATAGTTTTTCACTCCCAGGTAAAAAATAGGTAACCTCTGCACAAAATGGGAGAAAATGGCACTAAACAGATTTGTTCTTGCATTTGCATAGCAGGCAGGCAGGGGCAGAGCAACATCATGATGCAAAGGAATCCATAACTTAAACTAAGGAGTATCTAAGACTTAAAATTAGGTTTTGGGTTGTGTTCTTGATTTCCCTTTTTACTGCATTATATATGATTTATATCATTGCTTTAGAAAACAAGACTTGCCTTTTCTTTCATGCTGAAGTGACATTGGTTCTCTGAGTAAAACATGCCATGCTGTAATAAATACACACTTTAAGTTTTACTCCCTAATACTTAAGATATATCTCAGCTGTCCACATTTCCGGTTGAGTGCTTCTAAATGTCTTCTGGTAGATGGTATTAAGATACTAATGCAAACCTGTTTCTTTGAAGAAAATGATCATAACAATCATTAAATCATTCTGAGTTAAGAGAAAAAAAATCTCAACAGATTTTCTAATTAATATTCAGATATGGATTACTTTGATGGAAGTGCTTCATTACTTATTAAAAAAAAATATGGTAAGATTAAAAGACATCAGCTGCCCAATAATGAAGATTAGGTCTTGGATAACAAAGTTACCATAAGTATTTGGAAAACAGAAATTGTAATGCAAATCCTTTTCACTATGTACCTGCAGAGATCCAGTAAGCTTAAAGCCAGAACTATTCAATCATCTAATCTGTACTTATGTATCTATCACAGTTCTTTAGACTTCATTCACTTATTTCTGTGTTGGCCCAGTAATTTTTTAATTTCTGCCAGGTCTTCATGTGGGAGCTATGTCTTTTACTATATGTGCAAGGAAACTACCAAAGTGGAATCCCAAAGTCTACTTATGTCTCTGCACATTATTTCTATATAAATAGACAATACTAAAAAGTCTAGCATACACTTACTAAAGTGGTTCAGGTGTCAGAATGCAGTGAATGGCAAAAGTGAAAATAAAACATAAAGTGCACTGAACTGAATGGCACACAGGCACTCTGGATCCTGGGAGATCTCTACCAACATGCAGTAACTGAATCAATCCTTATGTGGATCAAAAGCAAACAATACTCACTACTAGAAGAAGCAATATCCTGACTTCTTAGAGGGAACTCAGGATTTTACTTCTGTGATTAATTTATGACTTTTATTTCATGGAGGAAAACATAATTCCAGAGAAATGTTCTAAAGCAGTATAATATAAAAATATAGAGAAGACAGTATTATACCTAGAGAATAATTTCCTTCCTTAATTGCAAATTTTTTTGAACAAGGTCAAAACTGTAATGAACAACACTTATTTTAGAAGCAAATTCTTTTAAATTTGCATTCTGAGTAGAGATTTTATGTTTCTTTATAATTTAGAAACACAAAGATATGGGTGAAGCTTTGTCAAAGTCCAATAGATATCCCCAAAAAAATGTTAACAGTGCCAGCATAAAACTAATGTATTATCGTAGTTAAATCCATGGGCTCAACTCTATATCAGATGAAAAAAGGAGAGTTATTCATGCATTTATGTAATGTTACTTTTACATGTGAGTTACAGAATTGTCATGGGTTCAGCAGTAGCAGTCATTTTTCTCCTTCTTAGTAGCTGGTGCAGCACTGTGTTTTTAACTTGTGG
>JAOEHY010048463.1:0-14152 GCA_025447955.1 Psilopsiagon aurifrons | reverse complement strand
CTGTGAGGGTGGTGAGGCACTGGAATGGGTTGCCCAGGGAAGTTGTGAATGCTCCGTCCCTGGCGGTGTTCAAGGCCAGGTTGGATATAGCCTTGGGTGGCATGGTTTAGTGTGAGGTGTCGTTGCCCGTGGCAGTGGGGTTGGAACTAGATGATCTTAAGGTCCTTTCCAACCCTAACTATTCTATGATTCTATGTCGATACTTGGTGTAAGCTGGATTCTTTGACTTTTTATCACATTTCAAACAAAACGGCAGTGTGTTTTAACTGTGGAGAATATGCCTTCTGTCTTTTTCCCCGGTAAGTACCAGTGGTCTGTACTCTCTTCAGGGTGTGATAAAGTGAGGTTTTTCTCTGAGCTGGTTGTCTCTGCTGCGAATTACCTGTCTGGTTTATTAGATTACTGGCAGGTTTTAGAAATATTCTGGCTTCTCAAATGGGCTTTCCTCTTGCGTGTCCTGTTCTACCACAAGTGGTCTTCAAGCATAAGATTGAACCATTTTTTTCGGGAGGGGATACCAGCTTCTTGTTCATAGTGGAAGTCATCTCTGCATGTAATTCCGCTGTTCTGGCATGCCCAGAGTAAATCTGACCTGCTGTGAGTAAGCTACTACCTACAGTGAGGCCAGACGTATTTACCTCACTATGTATGTAACATGAAAGTAGTGTGGAGATCGCACTGGGTTAAAGGAATGTGACTTCACTGACTGCATAGCTCTGAGGTGACCAGAGCTTTTGACATTGTATCTCCCTAGACCTTCCCCTCTTAGGAGGTCTCCGTAGAAGCCTTTATGACATTTGCGTTAGGAAAGTGTCAGGTTTTATTAGGAGGAAAGACATTTCATGGTTTGAAAAAAAAATTTGAAAGCTAAGACAGGAATAACAGAGGAGGATTGTGCATAACTTTGTTGTTTAAATGTGTCCTGGCAAGGAGAGCCCTTATTGTTGGGCGTAGCTGTTGTGGCAGGAGACTACATAGTTCAGTCTGATTTTTGGGGAAGTTTTTTACATTTTACAGTTCTGGAAAAAATACTGTTTGCCATAAGCATCCTCAGTATAGGGCAGTGTACTGGGTTTGCGTGCCAAGGATTTTTTGTGGTGGGGTGGCAATCTGTTCCTGAAGGGCTGCACCCATGGAAGGGACCCATGCTGAAGCAGTCTGTTCCTGAAGGGCTGTACCCATGGAAGAGACCTGTGCTGAAGCAGTCTGTTCCTGAAGGACTGCACCCATGGAAGAGACCCACACTGAAGCAGTCTGTTCCTGAAGGACTGCACCCATGGAAGGGACCCATGCTGAAGCAGTCTGTTCCTGAAGGACTGCACCCATGTAAGAGACCCACACTGAAGCAGTCTGTTCCTGAAGGACTGCGCCCATGGAAGGGACCCGTGCTGAAGCAGTCTGTTCCTGAAGGGCTTCACCCATGGAAGGGACCCGTGCTGAAGCAGTCTGTTCCTGAAGGGCTTCACCCATGGAAGGGACCCATGCTGAAGCAGTCTGTTCCTGAAGGACTGCACCCATGGAAGGGACCCACGCTGAAGCAGTTCATGAAGAACTGCAGCCCATGGGAAGGACTCACATTGGAGACGGAGGAGGACTGTCTCCTGTGGGAGGGACCCTGTAGTGGTGCTAGGGGAGAGTGTGAGGAGTCCTCCCCTGAGGAGGAAGAAGCAGCAGAGACAGCATGAGATGAATTGACCACAATCTCCATTCTATGTTCCCCTGCACCACTGGGACGGAGGTGGTAGAGAAAGGAGTAAAGTTGAGCCTAAGAAAAAGAGAGAGGTGGGAGAAAGGTGATATTTAAGATTTGTTTATTCCTCACTGTCCTACTCTGATTTTATTGATGATAAATTAAACTAACTTCCCCAAGTGGAGTCAGTTTCGCCCATGATAGAATTGGTGAGTGATGTCTACCTGTCCTTATCCCAACACACGAGCCTTTTATTATATTTTCTCTCTCCTGTTCAGCTGAGGAGGGCAGTGATAGAGCAGCTCTGGTGAGCACCTGGCATCCAGCCAGGGTCAACTCACCGCAGGTATTAATGACTAATAGATCATTACTAAATGTTTGCTAGTAGAGCTGGATTAGCTCAGACAACATACTAGGCAACTGAGTAAGGAACAAACTTTTAAATCTGCTGTAAAATAATTTATTATATTTTATTTTTTCCTGGGTGTTTTCATTGCATCCGTAAATAATCTTTCATTGTTCAAGTGAAAGAGCTACTGGAAGAGTGACTATATATATACTGCCTAATGATCTTAGCCCCTTCAGTTTAATTGTTGGTGTTCCTATGTACTTTGAAAATACTTTTAAAATCAGAAAAAAATACATTACACATTATGGGGAAAGAGAAGTTCGCATGTTGAGATGGTCATATAATGTTCAGGTGTTTAAAAACTAGCATGAAAATACTAACATATCTTTTGAAATGGCTGATTCAATCATGAGCTTTTTCAGCTGGCATTTGTGCTGTGTGTAGGCTGTTTCCATTGTGAAATTCAGAAAAAAGTTACTGCTTATTTGCCAGTGATTTGTGTCCAGTGGAATCTCATGGCAAATAAAGCTGAGGAACACTGTGATACGGGGATCATCAAGACTAACTTTTTTGCTGTATGCTTAACCCCTCTGTTTGCTGCTTTAATTGAAATTTACATGATCATGGCTGAAGGAATACCACAATATAATTAGAAAAATTATGTTGTCATTTTAAGGTTAATTTTACAATGAACATTAAGTCATAAAGCAAATATGAAATCCTGTGAATTAGGTGATATGTTCCATGGTCTGTGTATAAAATAGTTTCTCTTTCTCTTTACTAATATATATTCCTTTATAGCTGTCCAGAACACTTTATATATGGTTTTACTTTAAGTGAAGAATGTCTATTTTGATTTTTCATGTCTAGACATCAGTGAGAAATGAAACAGGCTGACAGCTTTTTTCTTCTTTAGTCTTCAAATGAGCGTTAAACGGTAGTACACTAGAAAGTCTTCCTCCCACCCCCAAGAAGAATGTTACCCCAGACCTCACTGAATGAATAATACTGGAATGACCATACAGTGTGAACTTTGCTGAGAAGTATTAGGTAAATTGTTCTTTATGAGGCAGAGGAGGGGATAGAGAAGGTCAGGATTTCTTTTATCTAGTGTGAGGGTAAGCCATGTTACGCATGCAGGATACTTGGCTGAAAAATACAGAGATGTTTAAGCTTGATAAGGATACTTCTTACTGCTTATGTTGTATTGTAGTGTTAAATTCAAAGTTTATTGGACTCATGAACTCAGGCTGTTGCTTCCAGGTATGTTTTGATAGGGTTTGTATGACCTCCTCTCCCCTTTATGAGTTATGAGCAAAATTATCGGAGATCATAAAGAATGAATAAACTTTAGAACTAAAATTCAGGCAGTTCATTTCTCTAAATGTGAGCTAATAGAAGCATATGCAATTTTATGGGAATGTTTGAATAAAACATGCCATGCATATTTTAGCTGATTTATGGCTAAATATGCACACATTGAGGGAAGAATAAGGAGCTTGCTTATCATGCCTATGAAGACTGTATATGTTTCTTAAAAAAGAAAGGGGGGGGAACCGCAAAGACAACCTTCGCCCCCCTTCAAATTATTTTTTTTTCTTGATTAAACTATGGTATTTCTTGAGCATGTTGGGCTTTACCTTGTGTATTATTCATCCTGTCACTGTGCCTAGAGCTTCACTAAAGCTACTAAATAAATTCATCATCTAGCTTGCACAAGAAATCAGTTCAGCTGGAAGGCTGATTCTGAATTTCATCACGGAATGCCTGGAAAAGGAGTTAAGCAAACTGGAATACCTATATAGCTAGGAATTGTAAATTTGCAGATGGTGATAAAAATTTCAATATGAAGTTGTGGCTTCCTCCAGTGTAATGCATTGTCCTGCATTCGGACCTCTGTTCCCCTAATGTGAGATGAGAAGCAAAAGCAGCAAAGCACATAGGATGCAAGCCATGAATGCAGTAGGAGTCAGCTTTTTGTGAGATTGTGGAAGCCTGTGCTCTCTTGTGCTTAGCTGATACTTCTCTGGAACAAAATAATGGACGTTAAAATATTAAGTCTCCTCTCCCCTTATAAAAAAAAGAGTGATTAACTTATTTATATGAGGCATAAGTAACTGGTGATGAACTTGTGTAAAAAATTTGATTTGGAGTGCAAAAAGATTACCAGGCCTTAAAAACACTAAGTACAAGAAAATGTTTTCTTAGATGGGATTAAACCAGGAAATATGTCCTAATGCTTTAGGGTGCCTGCTAAGCACAAAGGGATTAGGAAGAAGATTCTGTAAAAGGCTATTTGTTGCATGCTCACTTAGAATGGGTTTTATTTTTTCAGAAGATATCCTCCCATAGTCTCTTGTAATAGCCATGTAGTGAGATGTAGCAGGAGTAAGTCAGTGGGGTCTGATGCTTCCTATTGCCTGTGTAGAGGATTGCAGTACCAGTTTTAAAGGCGATCTGGTTAGGAAACATGTGTGTGGAAGAACCAGGAGGATTAAACTGCAGGAAAGAAGCTATAGGAATGAACAGGTCTACATGCAGTTTTTCCTGAGACCCAGGTAAAGAGACAGAGGGCAGAGATTAAGTCCTGATGACCCTGAGGATGAAAAGGCTGGTCCCTGGCAGCTCCTTATGGCTGCAGAAAGCCCACCCAGAGCTGTCCATGGCTGCCATCCTGACAGTAGGAGGACTCGTCTTGGGAGCTCCTGGGCTCCCAAATCATCATGGGGGGTGTCCCTGGATGGATGCCAGTGACAAACTGACTGCAGCTTCGCTGCTGCTCAGACCTATGGGTTTTGAATTTAGTGGTATTTAGGTATGAAAGTGAGGGTGTGTGTGCAAAGTCAGCTTGTTTAAAAACAAAATCATCTTCCTTTCCTGTAAGGTTTGCTACAGTAACACTGAGATAATGCAGCAACATTTCCTACATGCAGACAGCAAGGAGCATCTGTTCACCAGTGAACCATTGCATGTATTTCCCCTTACATAACTAAAGCTTATGGGAGTCTTACAGGATCTCTGTGGGGTGTTGCATAAGTTCTCCACAAATATCCCATCTGTGAGCTGTTAAGTACAGGAAAAACACTTAAACTAAACCAAATCAAAAAAATACAGAGAAACTCAGTCACCAAGATGATGTTTTGCTTCTTCAGTGCTTTAGTCCTGGGGTGCTGCTTGTGCATGGTTGGTTTGGCTGGGGTGTGAAGAGGTAGGTGGCCTCACTGGTGTGTGTCTCCCTGCAGAAGTCCCTTATGCAGTAGGTACTGAGACAAAGCAATAACAAAAGTTGCTCATGGTTTCGTTTCAAATGAGGAAAGGAGAAGGTTTTGCTCTATATTCCTTTTGTATTTTAGAAAAAAACAAGCTTTGAATGGCTTGTGGGATTTACAGGATTACATTCTTTCTGTTTGAATAGCTGTTTCTTTAAAAATTGAGGCTGGAGGTAAATGATAAACGGTCTTGTGTATTTCACAGTCATCTGTGATCTACTAAGTATGTGACTGTTAATTTCTTGCTGTGTTTTTTTTCCATGGGTTGGATGAATTAATAAGGAAAAAAAAATGAATGGTTTGAATTGCATCTTCTTCCATGGTACTAATTATAACTACTTTTCTTGTGTCATAGAATCATTGCCTCTGTTACTGCTTGCCGTTGGGCTCCAGGAAGCCTTTTTAATGCATATTTATTTATTTAGTAGTTATTTGTTAACTTGAGCTATCATCAGGTTCTCTCATCTACATGCTCCAGCGCATATGAAGATGTGCCAAAACAAAGTGTAGTTGGTTGTTTATACTGTGGGTGTGTAGTAGCAGAAGTTTCACAGGTCTGCCCAGTTGTTCCACCTGAGTTTGTTTTCCTTGAGCAGTTGTAAAGGCTTTGCAGCCCTGGTGCGAGGAATTTTGCATTCCTTTAATATCATAGAATCAACTAGGTTATAGACTTGCGTACATCTAAGAGGAGCAGGAGGTTAGTAACCATTTCTTTCTGAATTATGGGACTTCAGTCAGCCCCCTATCTCTGCCATCCAACTCGGGGAACTGAGTACCCTGGGGATGGCTCATATGACTATTAAAGACTGAATGCAAACGCAGCATGAAGTACCTCAGCTTTTTCCTCATCCTTAGTCACTTGGTTTCGCCGGTATAGGACGGAGGTTCTCCTTGACTCTCCTTTTATTACGAATACATTTGTAAAAGTACTTTTTCTTATCTTTTATGGCAGTGGCCAAACTTCATTGTATCTATGCCTTTGCCTTTCTAACTTTCTCTCTACATAACCTAACAACATCCTTGTACTTCTCATGTGGTGACAGTCTGCTGCGGCTGCTATATTCTCATTTATTTATTTATTTATTTCCTCCCTGAGTTCAAGCAGTATCTCCCTGTTCAGCCAGGCTGGTTTCTTCCCCACTGGTTTGATTTTTGGGATATAGGGACCGCGTGCTCCTGTGCCTCAAGGGTTTCATGTCCAGCATTCCTGGACCCCTTTGTCCTTTAGTAATGTTTCCCAAGGAGTTCTGCCAACCAGCATCTTAAAAAGGCCAAAGTCAGCCCTGTGGAAGTCTGAGGTGAAGGTTTTGCTGACCTTCTTCCTGAACTTCTCCAAGGATTAAAAACTCAGTCATTTCATGATCACTTTGCCCAAGACAGTCATCGCATCACCCACCAGTCCTCTGTGAACAGCAAACCCAGCCAGGCATCTCCTCCGATTGGCTCACTATTCAGCAGGGTTAGGAAGTTATCTTCCACACCTTCCAAGAGCCTCCTGGATTGTTTCTTCTTTGCTGTGTTGTACTTCCAGCAGACATCTGGTAGGTTGAAGTCCTCCATGAGAAAAAGGGCAAGTGATCATGAAACTACTCCCAGTTGTTTGAAGAATGCCTCATCCTGGCTGGGTGGTCTGTAACAGACTTCTGCCAGGATATCTGCTTGGTTGTTCTTTCACCTGATCTTCACCCACAAACATTCAGCCTTCTCACTCACAACATTGAGTTCAAGGCAGTCAGTGCACTCCCTGACATACAGCGCAACCCCACTACTTCTTTCTGTGATGCAGAGGTGAAAGGTGTGGTACATGCACTGTTCCCTCAAGCTGCTGAGCTGTGTACTGTACATGTAAACTTTGGTATAGTGAAGAAATCTGAGAGATTTGGACACTGTTACGCAGATATAGCATTAGAGAAGTTGATCCATTGGGATGCCTGTGTAAGCCCTGCTGTACCTAGGCTGAGTATTGTTTGGCATCATAGATAGTCTGGGTGAGTAGAATTTACTAAAACAAATAGTGGAAAAATTTTCTGTTTACGTCAATTGATGTGGATTTGATGTAAGGAAATTAACTTTAAAATTTGATTCCAGATAATTCCTTGAAAATGTTAAATGTATTTTTACCAGCAGTAAAGTGATCATTTATTAGTCTGAGTCTAGTCATCTGTTATTTTAGCTGCAGCGGCATAGCCTCAAAACTATTCAGTAGGAGAGAGATGTGTTTTAAATGCTTGTGGTGGAAGTATATCCTAACAATGCTGAACAAATTCAGTTGTCTGAAAGATCGCTTTCAGATTACTGTGGATAATCCATCTAATAATATATTTTTTATGAATATGTGGAGATTACAAGGTAAATTAATAATAAGCACACTGGAAACCTTATGAAGTCTAAGCTTTTCCTTAATTTCAGTGTTTGTTTTTTCAGGCATTCCTATTTCTTGCCACAAATTAGCACCTTATGTTCTTTAAATTATTTTAAAATACCATGCTGTATAATATTCAGTTATTCTACTGGGATTCTGCAAGAAACTGTGTCATTTTGGTCAGATCCTGAAGGAGGACAGGGAGAGACAAAGCAGAACTTGTTTTAATTTTTTCTCTCACTTTTCATTTGAACAGAAAAAGTTGCTGTTCAGATGGTTTCCTATACTAAGAGAGCTCATGTTGCAGAGTTAAAAATAAATGAACAAAGTGAACGAGCAGTAAGATCTGGCAAATCTGTAAGGGTATTAATAAATGAGATGATATTTAAAACCATAACCTGGAAACAAAGCATACACCCTCTGTGTTTGTTGCGTTAAGTGCTATTTCTTGGTTTGTCTTTTTCACTTGCTTTGGTGCATGGAAAGTTTTTGTAGAAGGCTGGCCAAACTGACGTATTTCTTTGTTGTGAAGGCTGGAATATTTTTATTTTCAAAATGCACCAGAAAGGCTTAATCCCATTGCCTATGTGTTTTTTTCTCTTGATGACCGCACTAATGACATATTTGTCACTGCTAGTCAGGTAAGACCCATGTCCCTCGTAAATTTTTTTTTTTTTTTTTTTTTGCATGATGAGAACATTTATTTTTTTTTGGTTACTTCCTGCATCTTCAGTATGTCTTGCTGAAAAGTGAGCTTTCTTTAGCCCAAATCACTGTTTTTGTAACTCAGAGGGTTGGAATATTCTTTCAGTATAATTACTGTAAAAGCATTTCTATAAAATAAAATACTTCTGTTCTTGAATCCTGTTTTTGTTTTTCTTCAGAGACTCTATTGCAGGATAAGATGCTAAGCTTTTTCTTATTTTTATTGCTAAAAAAATTGATCTTCCTGTAATAAAACTAAGTTTAATAAGTAAGTTTGATCATGAAGATCCAAACTAGTGAATATGATACCTGTACAAAGGATAAGGGGTTCATGTTTTACTTCATCAGCACAGTTTTTCTCCTGAAATGTTTACATTTCAGAAATGACATATTCATAAGCTCATCTTAAAATAAACATACAAATAACTATAAGATAGGGCCATCAGGTAATTATAAAATATGGTGGTCTGTAGAAAAATCATTTGACATGCATATGGTATTAAAACAATGTTGATTTATGCTTTATAACCCTCAGCTACTGATGAAATGTTATTTTTTCCCCACATTTTAGCCATGACAAAGGCTTGCGTCCTCACAGGTTTAGAAAAAAACGTTTTTACTTTGAAGGCAAAATTAAAAGCTTTTTAATTTCCAGCAGTTGTGAGACTTTACAGTTTAGGTGGAAGAAAACATTGTTCAGGTTAGATGCTAATGCAAGTACTTTATTTTCCTTTGGAGAACTACTGTGTATTACAGAACTTGGTTTGTAAAGTTACTGTCTCGGGAGTTTCACAATTCTGCTTTCTCCCCCTGAGAATAGTGTATGCCTTTAGACTGTGGTTCATATAATGCAACTAAACTTGACTGTCCTTAAGCTCCCAGTCTGTGTAGATGCTGTAACATTATTTTATCTGAGGGAGGTGAGGTATGATGCTTACAGGGATTGCCTTAGATGGTGAAGGAAATGCTGAGGAGAGCATAGAGCTGTATCCAGTACAGAATAGGGAAGCTTTTCCATAAGCAAATTTGTTATTCTGCACTGAATGATACTGAGGAAAACCTGACAATGAGAAAAATGGCTTCCTGTGAGGTGATGTTTAGCAGATTATGTACACAATTAGTTCCAAATCTTGTGGAAAGCATCCTGTGCAGCCAGACTTCATTTTTTTTACTTGATGTGGCTGACTGTGTTAAGGTTTGATTTTAATCGATCCAGTTTAAATAAACACTTTTGTTTCCTTTATTGTAATTATTCTTGCTAGAGCTGTAACAAGTAAGCCCAGATACATCAAAATGTTAAAAAATATAAAATAATTTTGGATTTGGACAATAAGTATTTCTTCTCAAACAGGAATGTGGTTCTTGGCCTTGCTTTGGTCAGACAGGAACAGCTTTACCCTTTTTTTTTTTTTTTCCTTTTGTTTGGACAGAGTTGTATGTCAAGTACTACTTAAAATAAATCCTCTCTTTTTGATGTTTAGAATGTGTAACTCTGTTTGTGACATTTGTGGTGTTATGAAGCTCTGAATATCCGATGTGTTTGAAGAGGTGGAAAGCTCTAGAAGTGTCTCTGTTTCTACGTGGTATTACGTTTTCTTTCATTTATTTTTTAGTGCTGTGTTGCAAACACTGAGCTCTGTTTCTGCTCTTTTAATGCTGTGAATGTTGCAAGCTTTAATAATCTCTCAAACCTTTTTGCACATGATCTTTTTTCTGACACTGTAAATCTGGCAAATTTAAGGTAATTTCATTTTAAAACAGTCCAAATGTTTGTAAATTACTTGAAACATGGTATTTAAAAAGAAAAAAGGCAATTATCTTTTTGTTTACTATCCAAAACAGCAAATGCTAAGGAATTATTCTAATTCCTCTATTTGGCTATTTTGAAGTAATTGATGAAATGTAGTTTATCAAGGTCTTAACTCTGCAAACATTTTATATTTAAAAATGATGTGATACCCTTGAATGGAAAGGCATAGCTGTCTCTATGAATGATACACATTACCTGATGAAGCAGAACAGCTTTTGTGCTATTCAGCATCACTGATCTATTTCATGCCGACTAATTAGTCATTGAGCCTGGCTTCAATGGGACTTTGAAGTGGTTCTTAATTGGGCAGGGTGCCTCGATTACTGAGATGCTGAATGTATGCTATATCAACATGGCTCACTAAATAATATACTTGGCTGGTGCTGAAGAACTTTTAGAGCCCAATCAAAAAAAAAAAATCTGTTATATACAGTAGTCCTGTATTTCTTGTGAGGTAATTGAAACTTAACTCTGCTCTTGAATTCACCACTCATCAATTATGAAGCATCTATCCAAGATGGGGAATCTGAGAGATCAAGTCACAAGAGATTTATGCAGTCGTGGTCATATATAACAGGACTTAAATCCGTGGACCAGTCAGCACTAGGGGAAATGGAGAAGTGATCGCTATATCTCTGGGTAGATCCCTACTTGAGTAACTTAGAAGTTTAAAACCAGGAAAGAACCCCAACCCAAAATAAGTAACAAAAACTCCATCACCCCAAAATAACAATCAAAAAAACACCACGACCAAAAACGATACTATGTGAAGCATTGGTTTGCTCTATACAAGAGACATGCTGGGAGCTGTTGTGTCTTTGAAGACAAATATCTCGTTGCACTCTGTGGATGCTAAGTTACCATACTGAGGCTGCTAAAAAAAAAATGTTACTTTTCTTGGTGAGTGCCAGAATTTAGAATGGAGTAAAAATGCATATTATGCCTGCTATTAGTTGCAGTCCATGTTGTATCAGTGTTCTGTTGCTTCAAGTATAGGCTTTTTAGAAAGTCAAGTAGTGCATGCCTGTCCCCATTTAGCAGTCAAACTTAGTCATAGAGAATAGTGAAGACTAACTGTAGTTGCAATGAACGTTTTCCTTAGTGGAATCTGAGGCTGACAGAAATTGCTTAGCTTTGACAGACTAGCCTAGCTGGCTGAGAAGAGCACTTGTGTACTTCATCTTGGAGAGAAAGTTTGTCTTTCCATTGTGTAAGTGTATGAATGCAAAGAGGGCTCTTATGCTGCTAATTTGGGGTTAAGAGACACAAGAAATTTAGAGTGGTATGTTCCAATATCTTTGAAAATAAGTGACCATGAAAGGTGACCAATAAAAGCCTGCCTGCATTGAATTGACTGTGTAAAATCTTCATTTTATTAAGTTGTGTTTGTTAATAGTTAGGATAAAGTGGTGTATTTGTACTTCTCCCAGTTCAGGAAATTTCTGTGACTTTTAGTACCATAATCAGATTTCAGCTTCTGAAATATTTAGTTTTACAAGTTGTTCAATGAATATTTTTTTGAAATTGATAGAGCTTTTCTCTTCAGGGTGCTAATTGTATTAATCTTCAGGGGTTTTCAGGTTTGCTACAGCAGTCTCAAGTATGGTGCTGTATTTCTTACACTGGCTCCTTAAAAAGTCCTGTAAGGTCTGTTTGCTGAGGGTGGAGTGGAGAGTATTTCTCTGTTGGTCTGCGGACTGTGTGTATGGGAAGATTAAACTGCAGCTGCCTACCTCCCCTTCCAGAGGCTAACTTGTTGCTTTTAGGCTTGCCTTGCTAGTTTAGAGGCACTCCTGTAGTGTTTTCATGACTTTCATGTTAACCAAAGCATTAAGAATGTTATGGCAATGGGTTGAGTTCCCCAGAGACAACTGTCTGAAGCAGCTGTCTGCCAGGTAATTCCAGAAATGCTGGTATGTGGTTTTGTAGCATGATTTTGTAAAACATTTTCAGTCTTGGCAACGTGTGGGCAAGCCCGGTTGTTCAATATCAGTGGGCAGAGCAGAGAGGTATATACCATTGTAAAACAATGCATATGTATGTCTTCGAGTAAATGGGACTTTTCAACCTTTCTATAAGCATCTGTAGCAGCTGTGTAACAACTTTATCCAGAAAAGAGGAAATAATGAAACCAATGCTTGTATTTTCCAGTCTCTGTACTGAGAACTCATGAGCAGAATGAATCCATTTACATCTCTGCTGGAAAACATGATCTGTTGGTGTCAGTATTGTTTTCTTTGAAATACTCTTTTAAAGAAAACCTGGAGGTAGATAACCACTATATTTAGTAGCTGGTCACATGGGTAAGCTTGCTTAACTTCCCAAAGCAATTCCTGCAAATCAGCCTGAGGTAGTGGAGTGGAGATTTTTTCTGGAAGAGCGTTTTGTTTGACTGGGTGGACATTTTCTTGATTTGGCCTTTGGAGTAGTTCTCTGTAAAAGGGAACTACCCTTGACTTAGCCTTCTTCTGGAGGGAAAGTCAGGTTTGCCTGAAGGGCAGAGGGAATTAATGGCATTAATGGATTCACAGTAGTTCATAATAGTTGTAGTAGTAGTAGTCTCATGAAGTAAGCTGTATTTTAAACTCTTTTTCTGTGATAAAGATGATCCTCCTACAACACTTAGACACAATTTCATTATAATGGCAAGTATTAATGCGTAATTGGTACTATATAGTGAATAAATTATAAAAGAATGTATTGTAACAAACTTTATAATGTCATCAGTACAATTTCTTAAATAAACATTTTTTTAATACAGGTGATATGATGTCAAATGTTCTATGAAAAACTCTTTAATTGGCTTTTTTGTTTTCTTTAACATAATGCTTACATTAAAATTACTCTCATGGTTTAAAAATCACCCTGATTTTAAAGACGGGAGTAACTTCAGAGGATACAAAGTGGGTAACTTTTAATGATGAATTTTATCTTTCTAAGAAAGATAAGGACTGTGTACACAGATAATTAATTCAGCAATTGATTACTCAAAGGTATTTATACTGAAAGACTTAAAGTTTATTTTTGCTTTTAAACCTTTAGGGATATGGGGGAATGTCCTTGTTTATCTGTGGGTGCTGATTTGTTGTATTTAAGAGAAATAAAGCCTTTATCTTCTGTTCCATTCTCTGCTGTTCAAAGTTCTTGTTCCTTTTCTGTCATCTCTTCGTTTCCTCTGCTAAACAGTGGATTGTGTTAACATTTGGGCCTTTGTTTGGATAAATAGCTGGTTTATTTTGTAAATGGTAGACTGATAGTCTGTGTAGCTTATTTGTTGTTGCTAAAGAGAAAGATTATGTTTTGCAGTCGGTTATGTCTGTGTTTCACTGCTGCTTTCTGAAGGGTTAAATCTATTTTCTTCATACTCTTGCAAATTGCAGGAATGAGATTCTGTTTTGGCCAGAATCCTCTCAGTGTTGATACATTGATTCTTCATTGGAGAAATAGATCTAGTTCAGTTGTTACTCAGAAGTACAACATGAAGGCTCTTTTTCCTCAGCATTTTTCGTTTTATTTCTGCACCTGTTACGGCTACTTCACCCCTTCATTTTGGAGTAAGAGAAGGGTGCGTGCTTGCTTGTCTTTAGGTTCAGGCAGAAGAGCAAATGTAAAGGCTATGCAAAACTAAAATTTGGTGTTACACAAAGAATGCACAGGAGAGTGCTTTGTAAGGGGCATGGACAGTGGGATTGAGTGCGCCCTCAGCAAGTTTGCCCATGACACCAAGCTGGGTGGTTCATTTTATACACTGGAGAGCAGGAGTGCCATCCAGAGGGACCATGACACGCTTGTAAGGTGGGCTGATACCAACCTGATGAAGTTTAACCATGCCAAGTGCAAGGTTCTACAGCCGGGTCAGAGCAATCCCAGGCACAGCCACAGGTTGGGTGGAGAAGAGATTGAGAGCAGCCCTGTGGAGAAGGACTTGGGGGTGTTGGTCGATGGAAAAATGAACATGAGCCTGCAG
>JAOEHY010048460.1:0-13752 GCA_025447955.1 Psilopsiagon aurifrons | reverse complement strand
GAGCAGAGGGAAGAAAAAGGGGGAAGTGAGTGAACAAACTGCGTGGCTGATTTATGGCTTAAACCACGACAGCACCTGAACCTAATGAGTGTAGGAAGACATCATTTTTAATCAGTACATTAATGCTCTGTTCACTTGGCTTGAGAAGAGCAGTTGGCTTAGGATATGACTGGATGGAGGGACTTCCTTGTTGTTTGAACCCAAATTAGATATTGCAGAGCACAGAGCAAGAGCTTATATTCTGTTGCAGTAGGTTTTGGAAGAATAGGTCACTTGCAGTTCATATGATGTCCATTGTGTATCGAGTTGAATCGTCTTTTAGTCTGATAGTTTTTGTTGAACTTCTGTGTGTTGTGAAGTAGGTAGACCACAGTAACTGTGGTCCTTTCCTTAACAGATGTGTTATCTGAGGACTTCCTCAATTCATATTCGGGGTTCCAGATTGTTCTAAAGACTCAAAGACTTTGCAGGCCTTTAAAGATGTTTTAACAGTGTGCGAGTGAGGAATTTTCATAGGAATGGAATGTATGCACTTTTTTTTTTTTTTAATTTTCTGACTGTATCTGCAGTCAGCCACCTGAGGGAGCTCCCGGCAGTTTACTGTAGTGACCCTGAGCTGGATTGCATAAGCCAGGCACTTGGGGAAGCCATATTCATTTGAGCTTTATTAAAACCAGGAAGTAAATCAGTCTGTATCTGGGGTTGTGGGTTTTTTTATTTGTTGTTGATGTTTTTATTTCTCCCCTCATCTCCCCTGAAGTTTAACTTGATTGTTGTAATATTTAAGTTCATGAAGTCGAATAGGGAATACAGATTAAAGTAGTCAGGTGAGAGTATTCCTCTAAAAAGAGTTGCGGTCTTAGCCGTTGTCCTTGCTTTTGGCCTCAACTGTCGGTTGCTGCTTTGGCTCTAACACAAGAATATCTGAAAGGCTAGTGGGTAAATGGAGAAAACACTGGGACACCCTGCCAGTGACAGCGACAAAGGTTTGAGGGGGTTGTTGTTGTGGATTTTTCTGTTTGGAGTTTTTCTTGAAGATCTCTGATTCCCTTTAAAAATTTTGTCACCAAGATGGCAATCCTTAAGGCTAAACTTTGATAGCTGTATAATGTAATGAAGGATTTCCCTCTGCTGCCTGAGTATCTTACATAGAGAGAAGTCTACATGACCTTTGCACTGAACATGCTGTTGTTCTTGCTCTCTGTTTCAAGTTACCTGTATCAAATTGCTCACCTGGGTGACGATGATGAGGAGCCAGAGTTCTCTTCTGCTATGCCTCTTGAGGAAGGAGATACATTCTTTTTCCAGCCACGACCTCTCAAGAACCTGGTGCTGGTGGATGAGTTGGACAGTTTGTCTCCTATTCTGTGTTGTCAGGTATGTTGCTGTCAGCAAGCTCCCATTCACCACTTAAGTCTTTCTCATTTACAGAGGAGTTGGTCATAGATGAATGATTCTTTTCTTCAGAGTATTTGTGTGTTAGCAGAGTCCCAAAGCTGCATTATCCTAGGTTTCCAGAAATACTGCTCTATAGTAAATCCTGGTAGAAAAGCAAGCCTGCTAAATTCTTAAGCAGCTGCTTAAGATTGGTGCCTGGCCTGGCAGCCTTTGATTCTTGAGGTTACAAGTATATATTTGGACATGGTGTCAGCAGCAGTTCTGTGCTGCACCTCTGCTGACCATCAAACCAGTTCTCTTCTCTGTGGAGAGTTTGCTTAAAACCTGGTGCTATTTCAGGGCAGCAGATAGTACATGCTATTGACATTTTCACTGCTTTTGGTGTTTTAAAAAAAAAAAAGCATTCTTAAAGCAATAGTGTGGCATGTATAGTTTAATTCTTTCTTCCTGTGGGTATTGACACTTATTTTTCCATACAGATAGCAGATTTGGCCAATGAAGACACACCACAGCTGTATGTGGCTTGTGGTCGGGGCCCCCGGTCATCTCTGAGAGTTCTAAGACATGGACTTGAGGTAAGACTTCAGCACTTCAGAAGAGAAGCTTCGGAGGGGAGGACAGCAGGAGAAAATCCTTGCAATAATGGAAATGAAATGAAGGGATTCTCCTTTTGACATTGGTTTGGAGAGCAACTTTCTCTAGACTTGCTTCTTGGAAGCAGAAGGGTTATATTGTTTACTCTGAAAGTCTCAGAGGCTTTTTTTTCAGTTGACTCCGGCCACTTGCATTTTGTCTCTTCTGATACTTGCATGTATTGAGCCGGAACATCCCATTATCTCTGCCAGCTGGTGCTGTTCTCTTTGCTGGGGGTGGGTGACCTTCTTATACAGCTGATCATCCAGAGTGCTGATGTTGCTGTATCAGTTCTGAATGTATTTTACCCCGCATCACATCTGGCATGGGGAGAGAGCATAATGATTAGGATTTACTGGCTTTCCTGCCCTGTTGCAGGAAGGCTTAAAAGCTGCTGGTGGTTAGGTTGCTTACTGTAGTTAAGTCTAAACATCTGTTTTCAAAAGAACCTTCTTTCTGTTTACTCTTAGGTATCTGAAATGGCTGTCTCAGAGCTACCTGGTAACCCCAATGCTGTATGGACAGTGAGGAGACATGTTGAAGGTATGCTGTATTTCCCTAAAGCACAAGGAGGTGGTGTTTTTTGATGTGTTTTGCTGTTTTTCTGTCCAAGGAGGTAGGAAAGGTGTTGCATGATGCTTGTGTGCCATCCATGAATGATGGATTTTGAATCAGCAGCCCTCTCTTTTACTTAGAAGCCATCCTCTGGTCCCCTAGAATTGTCACGCTTCTGAATGACAAAGAAGTACCTGCCTGCAGCTGCATCCATTGCCCAATATGCTGAGTCAGCTGTACATTTGCAGCCTGAAGCATCTGACCTCCTCATCCTTTCCCACTTCCCATAAGTTCTTGCTCTGACATCAGTAGGCATTGATTATGGTTTTTATTGGAGCATGCTCTCTGCTATATGCATGTTGACAACTACAGTAGTCAACTCTTCGTGAGAGAGTGGGATACAAATGACGGATCAAAGAAGATAAATCAGCAACAGTGTTTGTATTTTATTACTTCCCTCTATGCATTATCTGCAAAGAAAATGGTCTATTTGGGTTAGGACACACTTGCTATTAAAAAATCCAGCAGTGTACAGAGCGTTGCTGATTTCAGGAAAGTCAAGATTTGAAATTGGCAGAATATACTAAATTGTGGGCTTGGTTTGACTAGTTGGTGTTTTTTTCCTGATTTGAAATAACAGATTTGCATTATTAAAAGTTCAAGAGGAAATACAGTCCTTTGTTTCGCCTTTCTCTTGAGGGTGAGAACAGAGTCAGAGTTTTGTGTTGCCTCAGAAACGCTAAAAACCCTAAAACAGGTCTGTTCTGGATACTGGCAGCCTCAGTAATTATTTTCTCAGGAGGGCTTTGTATGAATCTCACAAAGATTTGGTGTTTATGTACTGGGTAGGGAAATGACAGGTTATTGCAGTGGAGACCTTAGCCTGCTGTGGTGATGTAGTATCTTGTTTTCAAGCAGTCACAGGGTAATGTGTTTTCCAGGAAAGCCAGTAACCCTGTGGGAATTTCAGACATTGCTGTGGGATTTACCTTGCCATCCAAGACATGCCATTATTTCCCGTGCTCGTGTGGATGTGCTTGAGCAAGTCCAGGAGGCCACAGAGGTGCTGCGAGGGCTGGAGCACCTTTTCTTGGAGACAGGCTGGGAGAGCTGGGCTTGTTCAGCCCAGAGAAGACCTTGAAGGCTCTGAGGAGACCTTAGAGCAGCTCCAGTGCCTAAGTGGGCTACAGGAAACCTGGAGGGGGGCTTCGGACAAGGGCCTGTATGGACAGGACAAGGGGGAATGACTTTAAACTGGCAGAGAAGAGACTGAGATGAGATGTTAGCAGGAAGTTCCTCTCTCTGAGAGTGGTGAGACCCTGGCACAGGTCGCCCAGAGAAGCTTTGGCTGCCCATCCCTGTCAGTGTTCAAGGCCAGGTTGGACGGAGCTTGGAGCAACCTGGTCTAGTGAAAGGTGTTTCTGCCTGTGGCAGGGAGTGGGAACTGGGTGAGCTTTTCAGCCCCAGCCCAAACCATTTCTGTGATTTCTCTCTGATTCTAAGACTCATGTACTGCCTAAGGAGCATGGAAGGAGCTTTGAGTGCAGAGTGCCTTCATTTTCCCCAGAAATAAAAGGGTCAGAGGAAAAGTATTTCTGTAGTTCATGTCAAAAATAATAAGAGGCATTCCAGTTTGATAGGGACAAACCTTTGCTCCTGTTTTCTGGAAGAAGAGTTGGTGACATTTGTTCCCTCTGAGAGATGGAGGCTTCTTACATCACCTTGCAGTTTGAAAACCTTTTCCCTTGGGGTTCCAGAGAATGCCTTTGACTTTTCAGGAGATGGAGGTCTGTTGTCTGCCTCTTTTTCCTGCTTGCAAATTCTCCAGCCTGCAGCATGAAGATCATCTCCATGATTTCAGAAGGCTGGAGGCTCTGGCTCTTACGAACCATGCTACTTTCTGAATACGGTTTAAAGTTACATGAAATGAATCCCCAGGTTACAGCCGTTTGAATTCAGGAACAACTTACTAGGTTTAAAATAAAAAAGCCTGTAGAATAATTTCAAACATGTATCTAATCTTGAAGTTGCCCAGGTGCTGGTTTTTGAGCATTCCATTTGCAGTGCTGGGTTGCCTGGTTCTGCCTCACTGCCACAGCGTCCCTGTGCTGCAAGGCCTCTGTAAGGTACAGGTTTGCAGCCTTCAAAGCAAATACTAACCTTGGCTGGTAAGTGGTGATACTACCAATACCAAGCCTTTTTTTTTCTTCCACAGGTGGCTGGTGGTGGAGGTGCTGATAACCACAGGTGTGTACTCACTGCTAGGGGCTACTGTATTGCCCCACAGGTTAACCACAGATAATCCCAAGGCTAAGCTGTTCAGTAAACGAATTCTAGGAGCTGTTGTGTAGTTGGAGATTGTTGCCTTTGCTGCCTTCATTAGTTGCGGGGTAGAAAGTAGCTGCTATCTTCCAGTCTGGAGAAGCAAGATAATCAACTGTGTGTCTGCTGAATAGCCAGTCCTTGCTAAAATCAGAGGTGTTCTTTATGGGAGTTTTCAGCTCGCTTCTAGACTGAGGATTGGCTCCCAGCTGCTTTGTATAGACCTTGAGGAGAAAATGGTCATGTGTGCTTGAAGGTATTGCTGTCATGAGAATGCCCTGTGGTTATGAGGTGCTGTTGTTGTTTAAGTCCAGCTGGTAACTCAGACCACACAACTGCTTGCTCACTCCCCTTTTTCCCCTCCCACACCTGGTGGGATGGGGAGGAGAATTGAAAGAATATAAACCTCATGGGTTGAGATAAAAACAGTCCAATAACTAAAGCATAATATAAAATTACTACCACAAACAATAATGAAAGAAATGTGAAGGAAATAACAAGGGAAGAGAATATAAACTAAAAAGGGGAAAAAAAAGCAAGAAACCCAAGTGATGGGCAGTACATTTGCTCAGCACCTGCCAACCAGTAACCAGCTTGACCTGAGCAGCGATTGGTCCCTTCCGAGTGACTCCCCTCAGTTTCTTTACTAGGCATGATGTGCTGTGATATGTAATACTCCTTTGGCTAGTTTGGGTCAGGTGTCCTGTCTCTGCTTCCTCCTGGTTTCTTGTGTCCCTCCTCACTGGCACAGCATAAGAGACTTGATTTAGTCATTGATTGGAGTACGCATTACTTAGCAACAACTAAAACATCAGTGTGTTCCCAGTGTTGTTCTCAAGACTAAAGCTGAAACACAGCACTGCACCAGCTACGAGGAAGGAGAAAAATAACACGGCTGAACCCAGGACAGATGCATCTGCCCATTAGACAAGCAAATGGGTTTTGGACCAAACCATCTTGCAGTTGAATATTAGGGTGTGGGAAGCTAGATGGCTAGATGCTCAGTTGTTGAGATAGGTGCAAAACTGAGAGCAGACAGCCTTCCCTACCTCCTGCTCCTGCCTGAAGAGCAATGTGCAGTGACTCCTAGGTGCAGAGTCTCCATGTCAACAGTGTCTTCAGTCAACAGAAACACAGGAAAATGTGCTCTCTTCCCATTAGTATCTGTTAAGTGAGAATAATACCCACCTTTGTTGCTCCTCATCTCTCTGTTCCCTGAACAAGTCTGAGCTAGTGGTGTCTGCATTTGTGTTGGTTCAAATTCACATGCTGCAGAGCATGAATTAACTACCAGGTGTGGGTTGGTGTATAGGAGTGGAATTCTCATGGAATAACTGAAGCTGAATCCTTGACAAAAAGCACAGTAGGATAGACTTGGTAGACTGAAATGTGTATTTTCGTAATTGTCTTGTGGATGAAGCTGCAGAAAACTTGTAATGAATGCATAGGAAAATTAGTCCAGCTGTGGTTCTCCAGAGTCATTAAAATGTCTTTGTTTCTTGCTGAAAAGAGCTAACTGGAGCAATTAGAACAATAATAAGCATCTCTGAAGTCTTGTGTGTTTGTATTTTGCGTACAAAATAGCATCTGTCAGTTCAGATCTCTGGAGTGCCTGATGTTATGCTTGGGATTATGCAGAGCTAAGCAGATATCTCTCCATATCAAAATCTGTAGATCTTTTTCTGAGAATACTTCTCGGTGTGCTACAGGGAGTTAGTCTCTTAATCTCAGCTAGGCTGCTATATTTTCGAGACCAAAATTGTATTGTTTGGATGTGGATGAATGCATCTTATTCACTGACTTAATTCTGGTAAATCAAACCCTTTATTACAAAAACTCCAGCCAAGAGGCATTAAGTAACAGTGCTGGACTGCAAGCAAAAATGCACTTGTCACTGTTATTGACACAAACCTAAAGGCATGCTCTAATATAACTGTAAGCCAGTGGAAAAAAAGAGCCTCAAAACTATCAGGAGGTAGGAATGAGTTTTCATTTCGAGTAAGACTAAGGGAATCTGTTTTGCTTTCAAATGGGAGTTCTTTGTCCTGCTCTGAATCACATGGTTAAGCCCCCAGCTGGGACATGGTGGTTTATCATGAGAATGACAGCCCCCAGGGAGGAAGGCAGCAGCTCTGAAGAAGCTTGGAAAGCAGTGATGGTCTTTGAAATGGAATTTTTAGAACATCCTGTCTACAGGATATTTATGAATTAAGTGCTTAGCCTGTGAACTGCTAGAACCTCTATTTAAAGCAACTGAATTCTTGTAGACTTCTGGTGTTGAAAAATCAGGCAGGTTTGTAGGAGCAGCTGCTATTCTGTGTGAAAAATAACTGATATGTAACAGTTCATGTCTTGCTGAACCATTACCATTGGCTGTGTTTTAAGTAGTAACTGGTTTCTCTGTGCAGGTTCAGTTCTTGTGATCTCGTTTCCTCAAGTGGGATCTGCTCCTGTTTGTGGGCTTTAGGAGCTTGTTAGAGGTTTATGCCAAAGACCACTGTTAGAATTGCTTTAATGGTACAAAGCTCTTCAGTTTGATCATAGCTGTGGTCTGTATACCAGATGCTGGAGAGAAGAATGATGGGATTTTTTTCACTCACATATTTTCAGCTGTATGTAAGACCTTTCTGTTACTAGCGTGATGCAGCAGGTTTGGCAGAGCCTCCCTATAAACAGGGTGGATAAGAAAAGGATCCATTCCTGGAGCATTTGTTTCAGTTGGCCCAGTTCTGTTCCTTTAAGCTGGTGCATGGTGTTTGCTAGCATCTTGTATTCAACCCAGTGAGAGTTCCCTGTTTTCTTTCTCTACTTAGAGAATCTGTAGCCATTTCACCATGTCTCCCGCATGTGCAGATTATGGAGAAACTCTGCTCAAGGGCAAAAACTGTGACAGCTCACTTATACCCTGACATCTGCTAATTGTCTTTGGCTGTGGTGCATAGGTCTGAGCTTTGGGTTGAGTTGGGTTAAAATGGGGAATTTTTTTCTTTTTAAGAAATAGCACTTGCATGACAACAGCAGCAGAAGTGGAGTTGCTTCTAAAGCAATCTTACTTCTGCACTGAGGCTTCTGCCTCCATTTCCCAGCAGGCTTCATTGTTTCTTTTGCTTTTGTTACTCTGTTTTAATGAGCCTCCTCTCCCCCTCTTTAATGCCTGTCATCTTCTGCAGAATGAAAATGGATGGCAGTGAATCAGGGCGTTCCCTTTACCGAGTCCTACTACTTGTTGTTTCCCACACAATTTCCTAATTTCCAAATGAGCTCTTACGACTATTTTAATTAGCATAGCTGTTCCACATGCAAGCTACTGGACTCTTTCATGCTGGCCCTCTTGGGAGAAGACAGTACTGGAGCTAGTAGTTGCAATACTGTCACTTGTTCCAGTAGATGTAAAGGTCAGTGTTTGCTCTATCTTAAAAAACATAGTTGTTTCTCATCCCAGAAGACTGTATGGGTGGCTGTGTGATGAATGTAAGCTAGCTGAGCTTCTGGATGAGAACAGAGCACGCTAACCGAGAGCTCCTCTGCTGCACTGCACCCGAATTGTTCTCTGCAGCCTTTTATTATGTGGATACTGGATTAGGTACAAGGTCCTGCAACCTACTGTTTGCAGCATCCATGGTGTGGTTTCTGCAGATGAGTTCCATGTGTTCAGATTGTTGGGGTATTTATTTGATGTCATTGGGTGTTAAATTTGGATTCAGCTCCTGGTTTGACGTGAGTCGAGTACTAAAGACTTCTAGACTTGAACTGTCTTTGAAAAATGTAGGCTGGAGTCTTGCATGCCAGAATCCAGAGTTTGGTGAATTGACTGTATCGGAATCATCATTTGACCCCTGGTTCAGTCTTGCCTTGTTTGGAGTCTAGCAGGGGCTGGCTTTCAGATAGTGTGTCCTAGAACGAGCTTGCACAATACTGCCAGAAGATGTAAATATCACAGGAATTCTGAGTAACTGTTGGACATCTGTCAGGCTGCTAATTTTGTTGGGAAGCCTTGCATTTACTTAATCAACACCGTTTTTTCCCTGCTTTCCTTGACCAGATGAATTTGATGCCTATATCATTGTGTCCTTCGTAAATGCCACACTGGTGCTGTCTATCGGAGAGACTGTAGAAGAAGTGACTGACTCAGGATTCCTGGGTACTACGCCCACCTTGTCCTGCTCTCTTCTTGGGGATGATGCTTTGGTACAGGTAATGGAAAGGTGCTTATGATGTGTCTGATTACATCTGCCACTTCCTGCTTGCTGCATGGCCACAGTTCCTGTGTTAGAGCAGCATGTGTCATCTTTAAAGGTGTGGATTGGCAAAGAGTGACCTGATTCATTTCCTTTCTCTTTTTCATTGTGCTAAGTGAACTGGACCAGCTGAAGATGGTTCTAATCTTCGTCGTGTGCCAAGTAGTTCCTTGCTGTAGCTCAAAGATGCCGTGCTTCCAGCTGGCAGGTGGTCTTGTGCTAGTTCAGCCTGTTGCATAGCTAGTAGACCACCACTGCCAGGAGCAGTGCTTCTTGTGGCTTTTCTGTGTCAGAACCACCAGTGAGAGTTATGAAGGGTGGTCAATGCAAAATTGCTCTGATGTTTTTTGGTTTGGGTTTTTTTTTTGGGCCCTCTCAGGTTTATCCAGATGGGATCCGGCACATCCGAGCAGATAAGAGAGTAAATGAATGGAAAACGCCAGGGAAGAAAACCATTGTAAAATGTGCTGTGAACCAGAGACAAGTCGTGATAGCACTGACTGGAGGAGAACTGGTTTATTTTGAGATGGACCCGGTATGTGTATTAACATTGGGAATGTGTTTTGGAAGATCAAGATGGACTGTGGGGCATGCTGAAGACTGATCCTTGATGAGACCCACAGACAGGGATTCTGTAGGGAAACATCCTTTTTGAATGGATAGATAAAAGCCCTGTAGAGCTGGACTTTTGTTTGTCTGAGATTATTTAATGGCTAGTTAGACTGGGGCTGGAAATTGTATACTTACACTACTGCTATTCTGGTTCTTCCAACTGTAGCTGAAATAATGCTTTAAATAAATGGTTTTTAAAAAATACAGACAATCCAAAGCACTGGCCTAAAAAAAAAAATGATGGGGGGAAAGTGTGGAGAGACATTTTGGTGCTGGTTCACTCCATTGAGCAGTCAGTAAGTGTCTTGTGCTTTTTTTTTCATAGTCAGGACAGCTGAATGAGTACACAGAAAGAAAGGAGATGTCAGCTGATGTTGTTTGCATGAGCCTGGCCAATGTTCCTCCTGGGGAGCAGCGCTCCCGCTTCCTTGCTGTTGGGCTGGTGGACAACACTGTCAGAATTATTTCCCTTGACCCTTCGGTGAGTAGCTGTGCTGTTGCTGCCTTTTCCGTTGGCTTGAAATGTTCAAAAGGTTGTTCCAGAGGTTGGCTTTGTCCATCCATGCTGTCTCTCCATATTCAGTTGGATGCCCAGGAATGAAGAGCTTGTGTGGCTTTTCTGTGGGAGGAAGCATGGCTCCTGATCCTAACCTGTAACAATTTCCTTGTTTTATCTAGCCTTGTCCTTGCCTGGAGGTTCAGCTGATGAGAAATTGAAGTATTTGCTTCATTGTTTTGTTTTAGATTATGGTTTGGGGGGGTGGGGGTGGTGGTTTTTGTTTTCCTTGTCTCACTGTTTAAACCTGTAGTAAATCAGACTCATTCTGCAAGCAGATCAGCGTCAAACCACCGTTATAATTTCTCTCCCTGCAATAGTTTTCAGAAGATGATTGAAGTAACAAAACTTTGCTTAGCTGTCTCCATGCTAAATAGCTGCAAATTGCTAGAACAGTTTGGAAGGATCTAGTTTATCTTTTCCAAACCCCAGGGCTGCTACCACTCTTGCTTGCCAAAATCCACAGAGCCAGTGTTTATTTGGACCTTTTCCTTTTTTCTGCGCTGACTAAAAAGGGCATCTCGAAGTTTCTTAGATGTAGCTTGAAACCCTTCTTGCCATGCCAAGCCTTGCTGACTTGCGTGTTACCTCTGTCCTGTCTTCTAACAGGATTGCTTACAGCCGCTGAGTATGCAGGCGCTCCCTGCTCAGCCTGAGTCATTGTGCATCGTGGAGATGGGTGGCACGGAGAAGCAGGATGAGCTGGGGGAGAGAGGCTCCATTGGCTTTCTGTACCTGAACATTGGACTGCAGGTGAGAGGTGCCTACCTGGTTCTGACAGGTGTGTCTTGGTGAGCTTTCACTTGAAAAATGGATTGTGAAAGTAGCTTTGTCATCACACAGCAGAACACAAAGCCTGGCTGTTCCCTCTTTGTTACAACAGGCTTAAACAACTGAGATTGGGGAATTCACTGGGTAACTAGGGATGCAAGTTTTACCATACATTCGTGGACTTAAGATTAATCAAAAGACAGTGTATTGTCCTGGGTGTCTTGTAGATCAAAATGTGCCTTTCCCCTTCCAGAAAGAGGCATGTTCTTAAGAAAAAAGAAAAACTGGGTGAAATGTGGGGCAGTTCTTCAGAAACTGCCTGTAGGGCAGGGTATACAAGGAGTAACTCCTCATAACCACAGGCTCTGCCCTAATAATAACCCTGCTGTTAAACAGCTTTTTGTTGCATCTCATTGTGTCTCTGTGATCTTCGACCAAAACGTTCTGACAATTCAACATATAGTAAAAACAGTCAGAGCAGCCTGGATTCTTTCACATGCTTCAGGCTTGATTTGCTCTTTGTAAGTAGCATGAGGTTTTGGGTAAATACTTTGTACCAAGAGGGATTTGGATCTGGAATTAGCCTCAGGTTTTCATGGCTTATGGGATGTACTCATAAGCTATTGGTGTGTTTTTTTGCTTTTTACTGTTTGGTGTTCATGTGTTTTACAAGTAATTCCTCTTGGAATAGGAGTGTGCAGGAGCTATGCTTTTTCATATTAAGAGCAAATTTGGATATAGTTGTAGAACAGAGTTGTGCCAGAAGGTAGGAGTAGACACCCAATTCTTCAGAATTTTCCTCTCTGTTTTGAATAATGGCTGTTATTTCTTGTCTGTAATCTTGATCTAACTTTTTGGTTTGCTAATGTCAAGAATGGTGTGCTGCTGCGAACTGTCCTGGATCCTGTTACTGGTGATCTTTCTGATACCAGGACCAGATACCTTGGCTCCCGGCCTGTGAAACTCTTTCGAGTCCGAATGCAAGGCCAAGAGGCGGTAAGTGAGGCCAGCTAAGGAAGGTACAGAACCATTCAGCAGACACAACATCCCATGTCTCCTTATTGGTGGGCAGAGTGGGAAACTGTCCTTGCAGTACATCAGGACCCTCTGGGTAGAGGTGGGAAGTAGAACGACTTAGAATAACTTCCTTATGGAATTGCCTGGCTCACAATTTGCTCTTTCATAAACAGCCTTGTTCATGTTTGTATTCCCCTTAGTTCTTATGAAGTAATTTATAGTGCTGCCCTCCGTGTTTGGAAATGGGACTTATTTGACCCATAAGCTGTGTTTGCAGCATGTCTGGAAAGCTCTGAACAGATTCTTAGGCTTTGAGACACTGAAAAACCTCACCTTGCCTGCGTTAGTGCACAGAGGCAGAAAGAGCCCTGTGCAGAAATCTTCCCCTTGACTGCTTGATGCAGTGATGGTTGTCTCCTGTGCCTGTTGAGAATGGCTCAGCCAAGGGCTGGACAGCTGCCACACGTGGTTGAGGGAAAACATTTGCAGGATTTGGCACAGAGGGAAGAAAGTGTTTAATCAGAAGTGCCATTTCCAGCCCTTGTGATGTGGCACTGGGGAGATCAGCCACCCCCTTCCTGACTCATTTTTGGATGACACCTTCAGAGTTGAGAAATACTGCTGGTCAGTGCAGGGGGCTGGATCAGGGAATGTGAGCGCTGCTTCAGTGTTATGGTACATTGGGTAAATCTCTTCAACTTGCTCCTGACAGGTGTACCTTGGAGGTGAGGTGCTCTGCAGCTTGGACAGAGGATTCTGTAGCAGAAGAATAGCTGATTGCTTTTCTACTTTGAGTCCAGTCTTGATTCCTTCTGTCACAATATGGGGAGAAAAAACTTATTGTTTATGGCCAGTCATTGATAGGTGGAGGGTACCCTATGATGTATTCAATGTAATTCCAGCTGTTGCCGCTTGGGCAGAAAGTAATGTACTGAAGTTGAGATAGTCACGTGGATAAAGCTGAAGAGTTTAGACGTCCATCTTCTTCCGTAGTTTCCCTTAACTTGAAAATAGGCTACTGATGATTTTAAGGGAATTTCACTTGCGTGCTACTGGTTTTGGGTGGTGACAAAGCAGTAAATACTTACTTTAAAAGACCTGTTCCTTTTAGAACAGGCTATTGTTAAAAAAAAAAAAAAAGCTGTGAAAGTATTTGTCTAGTTTTACAGATAGCAGTTTTATTGCATCTCAGTTTGAATATTTATTGTCTTAATAGTGTTTAAAATTCTTTGTGCCATATGCAGTTTCTAGATAAAACTTTCTTGACAGCAAGCAGAATCTCTTGAGGGTATGCCCTGAGCTGGGTGGAGTCCACCCCCAGGAACTCAGGTGTTAAGTGGGTAAGAGCCTGGCACTGTGCATCCCTTCGTATTTGCTAGGAGTGAGCTTGTTTCCATCGCCAGAACTAACAAGTTTGTTGTCTGTCTTCCCTAGGTGCTGGCAATGTCAAGCCGATCCTGGCTTAGTTACTCCTATCAGTCACGCTTCCACCTGACTCCCTTATCTTATGAGACGCTGGAGTTTGCATCTGGTTTTGCTTCTGAGCAGTGCCCAGAGGGCATTGTAGCCATCTCCACAAACACACTGAGGTAAGAACTGATGAGGAAACACACTTCCAGGCTGGGATGCAAGGCAGATGGGGGGGGGCGG
>JAOEHY010048457.1:0-14215 GCA_025447955.1 Psilopsiagon aurifrons | reverse complement strand
CTTTGGTCAGTTTGGGTCAGGTGCCCTGTCTCTGCTTCCTCCCAGCTTCCCCTCCTCCCTGGCAGAGCATGAGGCTCTGAAAGTCCTTGGCCAGACCAAGCATCACTAAGCCATAACTAAAAACATTGGTGTTATCAGCGCTGTCCCCAGACCGAAAGTCAAAAAGACAGCACTGCACCAGCTACCAAGAAGGGGAAAAATGACTGCTACTGCTGAACCCATGACACTTGGCTTGCTGTGCTTTATTTAACCAGTGAAGCCAGGATTTAGTGCAAATACTTTGGACGATTCTTCCAGAAATCTTTGCAGGTGGTGCAGAAATCTTTAAATGGTAACAGTGTTTTGTACAAGCATTTTGTGTCTATGATTCTCTGGCTATAAGTGATAATGAGTTGGGGGGAAGGGAGGGGCAGAAATAATAATAGCCCCATTAATGCAGTTGGAAACCCCAACATCTCTTATTTGCTTACTGGGTTTATGGAACATGATGCTGAGCTTAATGCATTATCAAAGGAACTGTGCTCTGTTCCCAGTTAGTTCTAACTAATGAAAACATTTCAGCACGATCCAGAAACTGCTGAGGGATTTCTGTATTCAACTTAATGGCTTACTTCTTTCGAGTAGTTATTTTTCTCCATGGTATGATATTGCAAAGCATATATAATTAATTGACTCATTCTTGGTAGGTGTCTGAATCAGATAAGATGGTTGGAGCTTTAGAAATACATGTTACATTAATTACTGCACTTTGACACAGAGCTGTCAGCTAAACTCAATAAATTTTTGTGGTTTCCTTTTGGTGTACACTGTGAACAAATTTGGTTTTTATATTTTCCACTCCCAAAGTAAATCCTTTCAACCATTTTTTTTTTTTTTGTTATTGATGATATTAGTCTGGTTTTATGTATCTTAAGTAATCTTAATATATTCCATTTTTCAAAAGGCCAGTAAGCAGCTGAATGCAGTGAATAGATCCAGTAGGTGTACTTGTATAACATTTGATTTTATTTTTTTTTTAAGTAGTACAGATAGATAGTAACCAGTTCTAACTAACATGTAAAGATTAAAAGCACCAGTTTGATTAGCTTGTCAATTGCTATCCATAAATGTTTAAACCCAGAAGGAATTATAGTGTTGCAAAAGAGTTGGGAGAGCAATTGAAAATGCAGTAATCATATATTTGAAACATTTGAATATTGTTGGTAAAGCAAAGTAATTGTTCAACCACTACAAATTACATTGTTCCCAAATATTAAATGATGGAGCACAACTGAGAACTTCTGCTTAACAATACTTCAAGGAGTTTTCGGAGGAAATTAGCAGATTAGGAATAATGACCCTAACAGCTATCTGTGAATGAACATGCAAGGTCCATAGCATATTTTTGAAGGGTAAATATTGGATGTACCTGTAATTTGTAAGGTGATCTGAATTTTACTGTATAATCCTCATTCTTCCCAAGATTTTGACTGAACTATTTTTTTTTTTTTTTTTGAGGTTGACTAAATGAAAATGGGCACTTTTAGGTCTTTGACATCAAAGTAAGTTAGTTGAGATTCATGAAAATATAATGCTTGAGGAAATAAAAATTATAGAAAGAACATCACAGGTACCTTTTTGTGTTTATTACACTTAAATGATATGACCTACAGTAAGTCATACACATTTCCACCATACACATCATGAGGCCAGAACCTAGACTTGAATATTAATGCAAAATATAATATTTGTTTGAAATATCTCACTGTACCAAAGAGGTTTTGAAAGTTATTCCCATTAAAATTTGAATGTATTCCCATGTGTGAATATTCCCAGTAATTCCATATGTGTTAACAGACCAAAAGAAATTTCTTCACCTTTCTGTAGTCCTTTTTGTTTCCTTCAGCCAAAAAGTTCCCAGAACTGTGAGCCAGAGAGACTGAATTACTTAACCGATTCTTCTTATAAATTTTACCTTTTAAATTACTCATAAACAAATTTTAACTATACTTAATTTTCTGGTTGTGCAACACAATCAAAGTACATAGATATATGTGTAGCAGTGGGCACATTTTTTGTTACTTTTCTCACTGTATGAGCACTCATATTAGTATGCATTTACTAGAAGTTGATTTAAGAGAATAAGAACAGGCTGGAAACTTTTTTCTCTCTCAGTTCTCAGGAATGTTGTTTCTATAAATATGGGAATAAATATTACAACTGAATATCTTGGTTGGTCAATTCTGTGTTTAAATCACAGGCAATAAAAAAACCAACACTACAGGAAGAAACAACCAACCAAAAATACTGGAATAGTCAAAGTTAAAATTAAAAAAAAATCCTTAAAGAAGCAGGCTGAGGTAGTAAGGAAATTTTCCTTTGCAGAGGATTTTGTAAGGAAAAAAAAAAATTAGCTTAAATATCTTAACTGATCCCATATTTAAAGGGTGGCTACAAAGGTGGAGACTCCCTTGATACAAGGAGTCACATATTAAAAAAAAAGAGAAGTAATAGGCATAAATTACTCCTGGGGACATTCCTATAAGACAGTAGAAGACAAATTTTCATAATCAGAACAATCAGCCACTAGAATAATCTCTCCAGGGAGGTGTTGGATTCCCCAATGCTGGGCACTTTTAAGATTTAGCTGGACAGGATGCTGGGCCATCTTGTCTAGACAGTGTTTTTGCCAAGAAAGGTTGGATTAGATAATCCTTGATGTCCTTTTCAACCCGGTGTTCTATGATTCTATGATTTAAGTAGATAATTAAAAGGCAATTAAATAACCTATTCTTCATTATTGTTTATAGCTGACAACTATTCACACTATAGCTAAAAGCATAAGTATTTATGCATGAGGACTTATTTCAAAAGGTCATGCAGAGACAAATAGGAATAAGTTTATCTGAAGTGGACTTGTTATATGAAGGGAAAATAAACGTTATTTTTGGTATCTTTCTTAGAAACTGGACTCTTTTTTTTCTCTTTTCTTTGGATAGAACAAATTATTAGACAGACAGCTTTGCTATTTGTCTTTTTTTTTTTGAGTGCAACATATAGTTTTCTTTTTGAAGCCCAGTGATCCTACAGCCTTTTTTCTTGAGGTCTGCCCTGCAATTTGTAAGTATCTTGTCTTATACTTTGGTTAGTTGTGGAAGTGTCTTTGGAAGCTGATATGTTGTCTCTAAGTTTTGAACATAATATTGTGAATAAATCATTGTATATGAAAAAAAATTTTAGAACATGGTTACTAAATTTAGAAATTTGTGTGGTGCGTTTTATTTAAATTTTGTATATGTGTAATCAGAATGCTTTATCATGAGCTCTATAAATCTGAGGTGATCCATGTGTATGATGGTATACCACTTTTAAGTTACTACTGATACTTTGCATTTGTATTTTATCTCACTTATTTTATATATTATCACTTATTTTATTTATTAAGTGACAAATTCACTTGGTAATACTAAATGTATCAAAAGTTTCTGAAAAATAATAATAAATGAATCAGAAAAAGAAGCCACATAAATGTCTCTAATTCAGAGACATTATAACAATAATTATATTGTTAACAATATAATTAAAATAGTGAGTAACTAGTGAACATATTTAATAAGCCTGATCTGGCTTTTTGGGGGTACAATCCATCTTTCCTATACTTTTTTTTCAATCCTTCTGGCTAATTTTTAAGTGGTACAAATTAGGAGTTCTTCTCAGTCTAGTGAAAATGGAGCCAACATAATATTTTATGCAAAATTAGTATTTTTAATGCATTATACAATGTATTTTTTTCTATTTAAAGTTCTCAAAAAGAATATGTAATTTGAAAATGTACTCTTAATTTCCATTCATACACTATGGACAGTAGAGATATGTGGATGTTGGTGCTCTGATAATAAGTGTGAAGCAATTTGGTTTTGGGAATTTGGTTGAAAGTTATGTGTTACCATGATTTTAATTCCTGAATCTTTTCCTGAAATGAAGTGTCTCATCTTTCTTTTCAAAGCAGAGTGGAGGTTAACTCTTTTAAGGAAAAGATTTTCTACTTCTGTATTTAGCGTACAAGAGCATGATGTCAGCACTTTGAAGGAGCAATCTTGGAATTTTTTTATGCCTTTTATTTTCTTCAACTAGTGAATGCATGTTAAGTTGGAGCAAAGCTAAGTGTCAGACCTAGTGACAGGGACATGTACACAGGAAGGGATCATTCTGAATTTCAGTTTCTATGAGGGTATAGTAGTAAGTTTAAATACTACAGCAGTTATTGGAACAGAAAATGAAGTTCAGGACTCTGCCTCTCATATGAATGTTCAAACAGGTAGCTGAAAAGCAATTCTTATTCTTGAACTTTGGCTCAGTAAATGTATAATTATTTTCCACCTAATAAAATGGCTTCAGCAAGTCAGGGTGAGAGTACCCTGCACATAGATAGCTCAGCTATTGTGCTGGAAAGCTTGAAATATGGGATAAATTCATCTCAGGTCAAATAGGGGACCTGAACATGATAATCACATATATTGAGCCACTGGGTAAATGTTGCTGCTCAATGATATAGGGAGAGAGTTTTTCTCTGTGACATTTAAGAATAATGCTAAAGAGTCACAGGCTTGAGCAGGATGGTTGGACCTTCTCACAGTAAGGACTAAATGCTTGCATGGGTTTTCATAGGCAGAAATTTCAGCTGCAGGGAAACTTTAATGCCAAGAATTTGGCTGAGCATAAAAGGCAAGGTTTAAGATAAACATGAAGAGAGTATTTCATTTAAAAAAAAGCAGACAAGACAAAGATACCAACATCTTTTAATGACCTCAGACCTTGCTAATACCTGAACAAATTTGGTTTTGTTGTTGTTGTTCCTGACAAAGGAGAATTTCCATCATCTTTTTGGGCTGGTTGCCTCCATTGACGCTTCTAAACATACTGAGATGATTTACAGCTGTGTTTTAAATAGCTGGCTTACCAGCAGGGTGGATATATACAAGAATGGCTGTAAGAACTGCAAACAGTCAAACAGATTTATCCTGGGTTGATCTGTCTTTTATGCTATTTCTAATTTTCCTTTGTTTATTCCTCTTTTTCTTTATTTTTTTCTAAGATGGTATTTCCACAAGTGGTAGGATTTAAAGAAGAAATCATATAAAATAAGATACAATAGTACTATAAGAGGGTTGCTACCAAGACGTCATTTATGTGCAAAATGAGCACTGCTCTATTAAGGATTCAAAATGAATGTTCAGCCCCTATACACAAGCACATCTGCATCTCAATATCTTACCCATTGTAAAGCAGCTCATTAAAGTTCCTATGGTGAGCAAAGGGCCATTTTGCTGAAAATAACTTGAGACATAAAAGTGAGGTTAGGAGGTGAAAGTTTCAAGGTGATTGTGACATTTAAAAATCTAGGTCCACAGAGCTATCATTTCTGGCTAAATGCCTTGTCTAAGTCTGATCATCTCTTTATGCTTGAGTCACATTTATCCTAAAAGCAGAGTTGCTAAAGCAGTAGATAAACTTCATTCTTTCATCCTCATCCGGTTGACCCTGCTAGGCAGCCCTATATTTAAGCCATTCTTTTGAAGTAAACTGCCTTCATTTTGGCAGTAGGTGCTAAATAAATCTAAATTATTAATAGAAAAAGTAGTTGTAGTATAAATACGAAATAAACCCTGCTGAAAAATCCTAGCATTGAAATGTAGACCATCCTGCCTTACAGATTTCCATTTTTAGTTCACTGTGATTATATAATTTTTCTTTATTCTCCAAAGCTTAGTTTGCTCTGTAAAGCTCATGTAGAATGTCTCCTGTTTCTACAGCACTATATATTGTTAAATAACAATCTACAAGTCTCAAAAATACAAAAAAATAAACTCATGCAGAATATCACAATAAAATTAAAGAGTATGTGCTTGACTCCAAAACATGCACTTGTAATAACCCACAAGAATGGTTGGAAGTACACTATCCTATAACAAAAGATTGTGGAATGCCAAAGAAAAAAACCATCACATTGACTTGTTCATAGTTCCGGTGTCCTCAACATAAAAAGGACATGGAAGTGTTGGAAGAAGTCCAGAGGAGGGCCACAAAGATGATCAGAAAACTGGAGCACCTCCCATATGAAGATAGGCTGAGAAAGTTGTGGCTGTTCAGCCTGGAGAAGAGAAGGCTGCTTGGAGACCTCATAGCAGCCTTCCAGTATCTGAAGGGGGCCTATAGAGGTGCTGGGGATGGACTATTCATTAGGGACTGTAGTGATAGGGCAAGGAATAACGGGTTCAAATTTAAACAGGGGAAGTTTAGATTGGATATGAGGAAGAAATTCTCTACTGTTTGGGTGGTGAGGCACTGGAATGGGTTCCCCAGGGAAGTTGTGAGTGCTCCATCGCTGGCAGTGTTCGAGGCCAGGTTGGACATAGCCTTGGCTGGCTTGATTTAGTGTTAAGTGTCCCTGCCCATAGCAGGGGAGTTGGAACTAGATGATCTTAAGATCCTTTCCAACCCTAACTATTCTATTATTCTATGATTCTATGACTCTCACTAGTGTGCAGTTATTAAAAAGATTGGTAGAAAATTGTACTCGGAAACCACTAAAATCAGTAAGAAGCTGATATTAAATACTTCAATCTAATATTTCAATAACTAATTGGCAAAATAAATTTTTCATTTTTAGGGTTTCTTGCACCTGCTGCTATCTCTTGCATGCTGGTGATGCTGAGTGGTTGCTAAGGAAACAGAGATTCTTGGATTTAATTAGGACTTGTCACATGAAGCTCTTCAGGTTGAATGTTTGGTAGGCAAAAAAAAAAAACAACAAACACCTAACCAAAAAAACCCCCACAAACCCCCCCAGACTTTCAAAATAATATAGCTGAAAACCAATCTGCTTACACCTTGTTACTGATAAAAATCTTCCAAGCAGTTTCCAGATAGCTTGTAGTGCTTCTGCTGCATTCATTGTCCTAAAACGAAGAAATCCCGAAACACACACATACAATAAAAAGAAAGAATGAGGGTGAAAATAAGAGTGAAAACAGACACTACTAATTTATCCCTTATTCTGCAAAGTCACTTTAGAATGAAATTAAAATGTGTGGAAATAGCATTTGAAGTCAGTTTAAACTCGTGTGTTATAACTTCTAGCACAGTAGAAAATAATATTGGCATGCAGCTCACTTTGATATCAGTGTTTCACATTTCATTAGTAGCTCAGGTTCCAAGATTTCCTGTTGAATGAGTTTTCATACTGAATAAACTTTCCAAGGGGACAATTATCTAGCAGCAAAATTCTTATTTGTCAGAGGTATCCATTTCCACTTCTCCACAGTAGGCAAGTGTTTGCACGATGAAAAAAATGTGGCCTGTATGAGTATTCAGTCACTGTAGAGCTACTGAAAACAACTTAGGATCTCTAGAGTTGACTGAAAAATCACAGACAACGAATTTTAGGCAATTCTGCAAGAAACTAATATACTGAGAAATATGAAAGGAACAATATTCTTAAAGGGAAAGTTTCTAAATGAAAACCACCAAAAAGTAATCTGAAAAAAGAAGGAGGTGGGTTTGGTTCCTCCTCTCCACCCCTTCTATTTTCTTTGTTTTCTTTCCTGATGTTTTCTTCCTGATTTCCTTGCTTTGTTCCACTTACTTCAGTTGTTTCTGAACTCATGGTTGTACAGACAATATTCTCACCAGTTCTCTGGATTTTTTTTGGTTTTTTTTTTTTTTTAGGTTAATCTCATGTTTCTTTCATCAGATGTTAGATTTTCAATGTCCCTTGACTCTCCCTTTTTCTACCATCTTTTGCATTTACTCCTCTTCCTGCAAAGCTGACTTTGAACTCAACTTTCTCTTCACCCTGATGTCTTAATTTTGTAGTAGGTGATAATGAAGGACTGATTATGAGAATTAATATCTTAGGCTATACCAGGAATTAAGAAACATAATAAGTAGTTTTATTCAAGGAACAGTTAGAGAATCTGAAATAGTGCTATGCCCAGCATTACCATATTCCTATGCTTAGTGGGGTTTTGTTGTTGCTTTCAGTTCTTTCTTTTTTAATAAATTTGAGTTTTGCCAAATAAACAAGCCGGAATGCAAATGGAAGTGACCTCCTGATTGGAAAGAGAATACAATAATACTAATACTATTAATATAGATGCCATCTTGTTTTACTTCTTAGTTAGTTGATGCTGATCCTGTGCAAATATTAAGGAATAACTTGTCCACAGTTGTCACCATTAATATTACTTTGTGCAACAAATTAATTTCTCACTATATCCTGTCCAAAGTCTATCAAGAACGTTCCTAATTAGCATTTCAATAGAGTCTTAACTTTATAAAACATGCAATAAGGATGTGTCATTGGTTAGACGTATTGACATCTCTCCTGGTATAGCAGTCCTGGAAATTGCTGTAACTTTGAATAACGATAGAAAGGACAAGAATTCTAGGCTGGAAGTATTAGCCAAATAGATGTGTTCTGTCTGTGTATAGTTCAAATAATGGTTATCAACAGCTTACTAGGTTGCAGAAAGAACAGTGAAGTGTCTCAGACCTGTGTCACTCAATAAGCATGTGGTTTGGTGTGATCACAGGTCTTACAGAGTCATCCATAGATAAATCCAGTAGATTTCTGATTGAGGTAGATAGCCAAAGGTGATTTTTCCCATGTTGCTCTCCAGATGTCAAATTGCAACTTGTCGTTTTGACTGATTAATAAAAGTAACTGACTGAGGTGCTGATCACATTACTCTTCAGTGTCCCCTTAAGAGAGACACTATATAATTTTACCGGTTAGATTTGGCTGGAGCTTTGAATGCTTGGTTTTGCAGCTCATTAATAGAGTGGATATTTCATCAAAATAATGAATCTGTGGATATCTAACATTATGAGCTCAGAGCATATTCTTTTAATGTAAAATTCTGTCTGCATATTATTTCTGTGATAAATGAATTCTGTGACAGCAAGACCTGTCATTTGTAGAAGAGCAAGTGATATGTCAAATCCTTTCTTACTGGTGAGGTGGACACATCAAAATTGCTGTCAGAAATCCCACATATTTTAATGAAATTATTAGTTTTAGTTATGATTCAGAAATATGACTTTGTGCGTGTATTTTTTCACCTGATGGATGGTTAGTTCAGTGATGCCAAGTACATAAATTTAAAAAAGAAAAAATCCCACATCCTTAAATTTAATTCAATTTAAAGTACTTTTATTTGTAACACAGCTATTCCTTTTCTGTTCATATACTAAACTCAAAAATGTATTTCCCAAAAAGTGAGAAATTTGATTCACTTTTACAAGTGTTCTTGAAGATAATTAAGACCACATGTAATTTAAATACTTCTCTCTGTACTTTGAACAGTAAAGGGTTAAAAATGACAAAACAAACCCCAAAGCCCCAAACATCTAAAATAAGTTGCACTGCTTTGATTATAACTTGAAAGACAAAATCAGCTACTTCATGCATCTATAGGTTTGTGTAATGTAATATAATAATTCTCATTAGATTCAGTTTTATAAAGATTTGCATAATTTTTAAATGTTGCTTAAAGATTGTCAGAATGTAATTTGTATTCTATTTAACAACTGTGCTGAAATGCAATTGGGAAGAAATATTGTCTTCAAGTTATTTCTAACAGCTTGTCCAGACATCAGGGATCAGGATACATGTAGATATTTCATTCCCAGCTACTCTTTATCAAAGATGGACTGCTCCATATATCTTTTATAAAGGAAGTTTATGATATTCTTTAATAACTTCTCCAGTAGTGCAAGACCTTATCATGTAAATTATCTTGTAACACTTCATTCTAGATGTACAGCATAATTCAGTTCGCTGAGTGATTGAAAAGCATACAAGGTACGGAAGGAATAATCTCACTCTTTCTCTCTTACTCGTAATAATATAATTACCTGGGTTGTAACCTCAACCTTTGCTATTTGTTGGTCCTTGAAAAGGACTGACTGAGTAGCATTCCTTTTGCAATTAAATACAACCTACAGCTTAACAGTATTTCCTGTTGTCAAACAACAAATATTCAGGCAGTTTTTACTGTTCTGCAGGTTAAATTAATAGAACTGATCTAAAATATTCCCAAGGGTAGTGGTAAATAGGAGCTGGACTATCTAGTCTATGCAGTGCTTTTGCCAGGAAAGATTGGACCAGATGGTCCTTGAGGTCCTGTTCAACCTGGTATACTACGATTCTGCAGGTGAAATAAAATGCATTACAATTTGTTGTCCTCTACAATCAAATTGAGATAATATCACAATAATACTATTATGAATTAGTACAATAAAGTAGCAATTAACACACTCATTTTTTGTAATTTTTTAAGAATATAAAGTACATCTTTATGCTATCATGTTACATTTTTTAATATAAATATATATACAGTGGCAGCTTATTTTTTTATGCGTCAGACAATAAAGTAGATCATACTGTTACGCATATACCTTCGACTGTTTAAATCAGTCAACACTCTCATAAGTATATACATTATTTATGTAGGAGGGTAAGATTTTAAATACAGAACACTAAACAGCCTGTAAGAGAACTGTTGTTTTTACATTTTTCATCCTCTTGAATAAAATGAAATCTCAGACAGTCATCTTTTTTTTGTAGTGACACAATATACTACTGGCCTTAGTACATACATGCAATCAATGAATTAGAAGCCATGTTTAGAAAAGGAGAAAAAAAAAACAGGAAATGGGGCAAGTGAGCTGGGAATTGAAGAATTGTACTATTGAATATGACTTGAAAATTAATGTCAAATGTTGCTTACACACTCTGAATCACTGTAAAATTAAAAAAGACTTTGGGTTATAATTTCTCACATTAGCTTGAATAAAATGGTAATTAGAATGAAATTTACATTGCTCACACAAATACCCGGTTTAAGGAATGGAAACAATCACAATGATGTAGACAGTATATTTAATACAGAATTATCCCATATCATTGTTTTTTATTTGATAGTTCTCAAAGACCACTATCAAAACTATTTGTGGGAATATACTGGTTTTAATTAAATTTTAATCAATAAAAGGCTTTTAATCAGTAGTGTTCATCACAATTGGGAAATAACTCAATGCATTTGATCTGTGTGGAGATTAAGCCACGTGAAATATTACTGAGTATCTCACTCACTGTTAAAGAAAGAAGAACTTAGCACGTAGGAAACCCGCCATGCTTAAGTCAGCTTGAATTGGAGTGGATATATGAAAATGATAATCAGTTTCTTTCCTTCCTTATAAGGAACTTTGAAAAGTTTTTTTCTGTTGATACAAAGCACAACTGATTGCAAAATCTGAAAATTAAGTGCTATGGAAAAAAACCTGTTCTCTTCCCATTCTCATTTAGGAATAATTCTAAAAAGTCACAGACTAATATCTCTTAGCCATAGAAGCAACATCCATCTAGGGACAGTGATAATGGCTTATTTTATTTATGTTCAACACCATATTGCTATCACAGTTTTGAAGGGGAAGATGTTACTTATCTGTGCAGATTTTCAGAGGAATAAAACCAAATTTAGTCACCCTTCATTACTTTGCTTTTACCAATTTTTGTTATTTCCATAACAAAGGTAATTCCTCAGGTAGTCTAGCACACATTTTTGCTCTGGAAGTAAATGTACTGAAACTTTAATAGATATATTGTTGCATAGATATAAGTATTTTTGAATTGCTTCAGAGCTTCCACGTCTGTTTTTAGCCTGCCTTTCTACTTGAAACCTGTCATCTCCACATGCTGATGCTGTTCTGGGCAGCTGAGATACCTTGGCCAGGTATTTCAAGTGCTCTTATTCTTGCGGCTTTCTTGCTTTGCATTGGTGCAGTGTAAAACATTGTTATGATTAACATCAGAAAAGGAATGTTTTCTATGTCTACATCATCCTATCTGCCCAGTTGTTACTGCATTGCTTTATAGTTTCAGTTTGTCATAATGTTCCCATCTCCTCATCCCCCAGACTTGTTTTCTAGGTTGTCAATTCCATACCACAAGCAAAATAGATAATAAGCAAATAATAGTGATTTAAATAACAAGGAAACATGACTCAAAATAGATATGTGTAAGATCTAGCAGCTAGATAGCACATAGCAACTCTACTTCGTTAAGCAATCTTGACAGTAGTTTCATGAAACAATCACCAATAGAAAACTTGAGTCAGTGTCAATAAAAGGTATTATTGTACAATGTTAAAAAAAGCTCTGTGTGTTTGTTTGTTTGATTTGTTTTGGTTGTCATTGTGACCTCTTGCTGTGGAGGAGAGGAATCCCAGGAAGGGACTTTTGTTGAAGGGCCTCTGCCACTTCCTGGGTAACTTCTTCCCTCTTCTGTTTCTTTTTGCAGGATGACTTTGAAGTGGACACATGCCATCAACACAGGACCATCGGAGTTCAGCTTTATGTGCATCAACTTACCCCTACTTTCTTTAATCACCAAGATTATGTATTTATTGCAGGATGAAGGAGGTGATCCCGCCTCTCTACTCTGCTCTTGTGGAACGCCAGTTGGAGCGCTGTGTACAGTTCTGGTGCCCTCAATATAAAAAGGACATGGAACTGTTGGAACAAGTCCAGAAAAGGGCCATGAAGGTGATTATGGGACTGGAGCACCTCCCATATGAAGACAGGCTGAGAAAGTTGGGGCTGTTCAGCCTGGAGAAGGCCGCGTGGAGACCTCATAGCAGCCTTCCAGTATCTGAAGGGAGCCTGTAAGGATGCTGGGGAAGGACTCTTCAATAAGGACTGTAGTGATAGGACAAGGGGTAATGGGTTCAAATTTAAACAGGGGAAGTTTAGATTGGATATAAGGAGGAAGTTCTTTATTGTTTGGGTGGTGAGGCACTGAAATGGGTTGCCCAGGAAGTTGTGAATGCTCCATTGCTGGCGGTATTCAAGTCTGGGTTGAACAAAGCCTTGGGTGACATGGTTTAGTGTGACATGTCCCTGCCCATGGCAGGGTGGTTAAAACTAGATGATCTTAAGGTCCTTTCCAACTCTAACTATCATATGATTCTATGATTCTATGATTCTGTGATTCTATTAAAGGCAGATCCTCAGGACAATGAGAAGAGCATGTAGCAAGCTCACTGCCCTGGGCTTCAAGAGAGCAGACTTTGGCCTCTGCAGGAACCTGCTCAGTAAGGTTCCATGGGATATAGCCCTAGAGGGTCAGGGGGCCCAAGACTAAATGAGCTGGTAAATTAAGTTGCTAATCCACTGTTCATCATATTTCAAAAATCACGGCAGTCAGGTGAAGTTCCTGACGACTGGAAAAAGGGAAATATAGCCCCCATTTTCAAGAAGGGGAAAATGGATGACTCAGGCAGCTACAGACCAGTCAGCCTCAGCTCTGTGTCTGGCAAAATCTTGGAGTGGATTCTTCTGGAAGGCATGCTGAGGCGCATGAAAAACAACAAGATAGTTGGTGACAGCCAGCATGGCTTCACTGAGGGGAAATCCTGCCTGACCAATCTGGTGGCCTTCTAGGATGGAGCCACGGAACTGGGGGACAGGGGTAGAGCAGTTGATGTCATCTACCTGGACTTGTGCAAAGCATTTGACACTGTCTCACATGTCATCCTTGTCTCTAAGTTGGAGAGACATCAATTTGATAGGTGGATCACTTGGTGGATAAAGAACTGGCTGGATGGCAGCATGCAAAGAGATGTGCTCAATGGCTCAGTGTCTAGCTGGAGGCCAGTAATGAGAGGTGTCCCTCAGGGATTGGTGTTGGGACTGGTCTTGTTCAACATTATTGATGGTGACATGGACAGTGGGATTGAGCGCGCCCTCAGCAAGTTTGATGATGACCCCAAGCTGGGTGGTTTGGTCAATACGCTGGAGGGAAGGGATGCCATCCAGAGGGACCTTGTCACTCTTGTGAGGTGGGCTGATGCCAACCTGATGAAGTTTAACCATGCCAAGTGCAAGGTCCTACATCTGGGTCGGAGCAATCCTAGGCACAGCTACAGGTTGGGCAGAGAAGAGATCCCGAGCAGCCATTTGCAGAAGGACTTGGGTGCGGGTGTAAATAACCTTGTTATGGAGGATTTCTCAGCTGGAGCAGCTGCAGGGAGAACTTTGAGATAGCAGAGGAATGCTGCTGGGAAAGTTTTGGGGAGTACTGTAGGGAAAACTTGGCAAGATAAGAAGGAAGAAAGAAGCATCCAATCAAGGCAACCGGCGAGGAAGATATCAACCAATGAAGAAGCGAAAG
>JAOEHY010048454.1:0-15149 GCA_025447955.1 Psilopsiagon aurifrons | reverse complement strand
TGAACACTGCCAGGGATGGAGCATTCACAACTTCCCTGGGCAGCCCATTGCAGTGCCTCACCACCCTTACAGTAAAGAACCTCCTCCTTATATCCAATCCAAACTTCCTCTCTTTAAGTTTTAACCCATTACCCCTTGTCCTATCACTACAGCCTCTAATGAAGAGTCCTCCCCAGCATCCTTATAAGCCCCCTTCAGATGCACAGATGGATTAGATCAATTGAGGTATCTCTTTGGCTGCTAGTTTGTAGGATTCCCTGATTAACAATTCCGGTCTTTTGCCTTCCACTGGAAGGCAGCCCCTCTGCAAGTAAGAACACAGAGTTCCAGAGGTAAATGAATTCCTATTTTATGGCAGTTGGATGGCACCAAGTGCAATTTAATATACTCGTTATCACTACTGGGGTAGACTCAGTATTTTGCTAGCCAGAAAAGGGAGTCCATTTTTCATCAGCTTATTGGATCCATGATGAGTGTTTTGCTGTCCTTTTCTCATAGACCAGAAAAGTTGATATGCTAATATATGAAAGTACTGCTTATAGAAGGCACAGTAGACACTGTTGTGGGGGCTAAGACACTGTAGTAAGATTTAGGAGGTTCCCTAAATGTGGTGGTGTAGTCCTCAGAAGAGATGAATGAGTTGAAAGGGTTCCACCTGAGTGGGAGACCAGTGAGAGCTAATCCCCAGGTAGCGATGGCCTACAAGAGTCAAAAATTTGGCTCTGAAGTTGGCAGAAGGAGTTTCAGTCAAGGAGGGTATAGGCAGAATACTAATGTGGCCCTAGGCTATCTGCATAGGACTCTGATCCATCCAGCAATCTCATCTTGGTGGGGTTGGGAGGAACTAGTTTGGGATGGAAAGACACCTGTCCTGACAGCTGCCGAAAAAGCTGGTTTATAGGCTGGAATAGATAAAACATTCTCAAGTGTAGAAGCAGGACTCTTGCAGATTTGGAGAGTGGTAAGTGAAGAGAGAAACTCTTTGTATAACTGGAACACAGCTGTTTGGGGTTTTTGGGGGGTTGGTTGTGGTTTAGTTCTGAGGATGGAATTGGATGAACTTTTAGTGATGCCTTTAAGAATATGAATAAGGAAGGCAAGATAACGTATGTAAACACCTGGGGAGAAGTGGAAAGAGAAAGCAGAGAATATTGGAAAAAACTCCTGGGGGAAATAAAAATGTGATGTCTAGATGCTCTTCAGTGTTTATTATGCATCAATGTGGATGCATCAGATTCATGTGAAAATCAAATCAATTCCTGACATTACTGGTACTGCTGAGCCAACAACACGAAGCCATCTCCTTTTGCAGCAAAATCTGGTAGTGAATGAGGCTGGCATGAGTTTGCCATCATTCACTCATTACTTTCTGAAATTTACTTCTCAGTCTGCATGTGTCAAGCTCTTGCCACAACACTGATAAGCAACAATAAGGCTGAGCAAACAAAGTTAGCTTTTCCACAGATCAAGAGAGAACAATCTCTTCATCTTGACTGAATGACAAAACAAAACCAGCAATTAAAACTATGTTTGATTGTGATAGCTAGCAGGCAGGTCCCAAAACCAAGTACCAAGGAACACATAGGAGAATTCTTGCCTGCACATTATTTATACTGACCCCATCAGAGAGATGATGTTAGTATCCGCTAACACAACAGGTTGATGTTCCTTGAGGTATGTGCATGGAGGATCCTGGCCAAACTTTTTGACTAGGCCTAAGTTTGTTATTGCTATTTACCTGTGGTCCATGACACTGTCTGCAGTACCATGCAGCTTCAGGTGCATGTATGGATGCCACACAGAACCCAGGGCAGAGGTGTCACCATGCAGGTGACAGGGAGATGAGACTATACATTGGTGTTAGACAACATCTGTATTGTACATTGGCTGCAAATCACATGCAGTTGTCCATTAACACAGGACATCTGGTGTACTGAGTTCCGGAAAAGTCTAGGAGTGGACTAAGTTCATTTAGGTGCCATTAGATAATTCAATCAACCCTTGGTGGCATGGCCACGCCAGCACACTGAACTCCAATAAACCTTAGAGGTATGCTGGGGAGGCACTCTTCATTAGAGGCTGTAGTGATGGGACAAGGGGCAATGGGTTCAAACTTAAACAGGGGAAGTTTAGATTGGATATGAGGAAGAAATTCTTTACTGTAAGAGTGGTGAAGCGCTGGAATGGGTTGCCCAGGGAAGTTGTGAGTGCTCCACCGCTGGTGGTGTTCAAGGCCAGGTTGGACAGAGCCTTGGGTGGCATGATTTAGTGTGAGGTGTCCCTGCCCATGGCAGGGGTGTTGGAACTAGATGATCTTAAGGTCCTTTCCAGCCCAAACTATTCTATGATTCTATTATTCTATGACATAATGGATTTTTGGCAGTTTTAAAGTTATGGAGGAGAAAACTAGCCTTATTTGCTCAGATTTTTGCAAACTTCAGCAGTATATTCAAAAAATTGTAGATACAAACTGAAGAAAACATAAATAAAATCCTCAGTAAAATAATGCAGGTTTTGGAATAATAGAATTATAGTATTTAAGTTTATTAATTATTAATGATGTTACTGTATCACACTACAATCACAATCCTCTAATTGTGCCTCATAGGAATAGTATAACACCTACCATGGCTTATATACGGGGACATGGTATCAGCAAAAGGATCACTAAATATTCCCTTTTCCAGTTTATGATACTCTCCATATGCTAAATTGAATTACACAGTCTTTGCAGATACGCAGTGCTTGAGATAGAAGGAAATGAGGTATTTTGTTGCTTTGAGGTTAAACATTCTGTAATCCCTGTAGGTCATGGTTAATGTTTAAAGTCTAATGCAAACCACTGAAGAAAAAAAAGTAATTCACTCTGGGGCTGACAGCCTGCTTATCAGACTGCAGAATTCCTGGTCAAATTACCTGGATATGCTTAACTTTGAACACCAAACTTCATGCAGTCATACACTTTATGAGCAAAAAGGATGGACTCAGAATTTTGCTGATAGATTATTATCCCCTTAGATTACATATTATTGTCAAAGGAGAGAGAGTTACTGCAGGGGTATCTAGGTGTGAGCAATAGCAACTGCAAGCTGGCTGGGAATAGTTTGGTTCAGAAACACAGAACTGGTGAAGAACAACAGCATTTGCAAAATGAAATACTGAGAACGAGAGGTTTCCTCATGCAACAGTCATGACTTCCATTTTATCAAAGCTGTCATTTTCTGGCAAGATATATTTTGAAAGAAATGTTTCAAGAACCATAATCACTGATAACTAAGCACATATGTAAGTATTTCTCTGGTCTAGAGACTAAATGAGACTTTCATTCAATTCTTATGTAGCATTGCACATTAATACTAATGGTATATATTAGTCTGATATGAATCAAAGGATAACTGGGTTTTCTGAAGGATCTTCTGTCCAAAAAGAAAATCCCATCACACACTGTTTATATTACTTAATTTTAAAACACATCCATGAGGACTGTCTGGTTTAATACTTATTGGAATTAGCTCAAACCCAAAAATATCTTCACAAGAACTCAAGAAGATTCTTTTCTCCTACTCAGCTCAATCTTTAGAAAGAATCCAGAAAGTGTTTAAAACACAGCCCAAAGTATAGGAGACACTGGGCTGCTGCTGGCATTCTGAGACCAACAGGAACCAGATGCCATGCCAACCTCTCTGACTCTGAGTGTTCACGCTACACAGCTTGCTTAGGGTCAGCCTCTTGAGGGAGAAAGGGGTCTAAACTCAAAGCAGTTCATCTGCCTGTCCCAGCATTTACTTACAATTAGAAAATATCTATGAAAACAACAGAAATGTTAACTGCACTTGAAGATAACTGATGTCAACAAGACACCATAATGTGGAGGAGTCAGGATGCACCTCATTATACCTACAGTTAAAATTCTCGTTCTCACCATGATCTGGGTAAACTGAGCAGGCAACTATTCTTATCGTTTCTTCTTTCTCCATGCTTTCCAGATCTCCTGAAGCGTCCCACCCGAAACACACAGCAGTGCCAAGTTCAAGGCCATGCAGTGCTGTAAGTATTAGCACAGGGTCACCAAAAGATGTAGACAAAACAGCAGGGCATTGAGAGCTAGTTTCCAGCTTTCCTGGAAAAATACACTGGCTGCATTGTGTATTCCCTAGTGGAGCCCAGCCAGACTTGCCCAGATTGCTCTTCCCTTCCAAGAAGTTTCACTTAGATACAAGGTTTCTTATACACCTTCTTTGAATAACCCTAGTAAGCACATTGGCAAGCAGAGGTTGGAATGTCTCTCCCCTCTGTCACCAAGGCAAAAGGACAGGATTTTATACTGTTCTTTCACATAGTAAACCTACTTGGCTCTTTTGCTGATTTCTCCTTTAAGGTTGTAAGTTCAGCTGGAGTCACCAAACACATACACAATATTTCCAAGATCAGATTAATAGCATGATGACATCCTTCAAAGGATAGGAAACTGGATATTTGAAGCACCTTTGGAAGCATTAGGGAAACACCTGGGTCAATGATGCAAAGCAGAGCTCCATCAAAAGTAATGCTACAGAGACTTAGTGTCTCTGATACGGCAATGTTGCCAGCTTAAAGGGAGATGGGTCTGGGCCAGGACACAGACTGCGTGCATATCTCTAGCTTTCACTTCAGCAATAGCTAATGAATGCTGCAGACACCTTCACCTTTTCCAGGACTTGAAGTGCACTTGAAGGTAACTGATGGACTTTGCATTATGTCCTTGATGTAAAGCTTATTAGAGAACCAGATTGAAACATAAATGAGAACTTAAAAACGAGAGCACCAACCTTCTGCTGTCATTTTTACAGTATTTAGAGTTTCCCAACCTGTATCTGTGTATCTGTTAGCACTGGCACAAAACTTTTAAATTCTAGAGACCTTTTTCTCTCAGTCAGATCAAGCTGTTGGGAACCTTAGGCATGTACAAAGAGAGAGCTGGAGCAGACTGGGGAGAGCCAGTTCAGGCAGGTTATGAAGCAAATGGTGCTATGGGTAAAAAGAACCAGCACAGAATACTACCCAATTTATGCACAGAACCAGCATTGTGTCAAACCTTTTCCAGTGAAGTTCATGCTCAGCTGCCTATTTGGAACAGGCATTAGTTAAAATAAAATAAAAAAAAAAATAAAAAAAAATAAAAAAAAAAAAAAAAAAAAGAAAAAACTCAGGTAAGATATGAGGCAAAAGAAAGACACCCCCTCCAAACTAGTCTATTTTTAAAATGGCCAATTATCAACATCTACACATGGATGGGGCCTGCAATCTGACAGCTCATCCCTGCCTAAGTGACCCCCACTGCAGGTTGCATTTGTAAGCACGGTTTGTGGCCATTCTGCAGTGACATCCACCAGACCACCCTTTGTCTCATATATTTGCATCAATAGCTGAAGCTATTGAGGAGGGGGTTTCACATGCAGCTATTTCAGCACGTGCATCTGTGTGTCTTGAATGGGGTGCAAGCCATCTATCTTGCCCTTGAGCACATTTGCATGTCTTTGCATAGCAGCACTGGAAAGTCCTACAAGGAGCTGTCTCTTGCAATCTGAAGCCTTGCTCCTGCAGTAATCTCCTCCTGGGTGGTCTAGGGCATACGCAGGGAGTCTGTGGAATACTTTTTTGCTCCACCCATGCAGCAGTCATTGCTGTATTCAGCCTTAGGCTGGAGGGCGGATCAGGCTGTCTGGTATCAAAGTAAATGGCTTGAAACTGGGGCTAAACCTATTTCAGCTCTGAAAAGAGTTTAGAGTACATTTCATATACAATCAGAAATGGAGGCTAGGGGAAGGAAAAAGTCACCTCGTTGCATATATCTGGAACTTCTTAGCATGAAAGGCAAATAACTGAGTTACTTCCAGAAAAACAAACCACTTCTTACTATATGATTTGGGAATGTCTGTAAAACCACATTTTTGCTGAAGAGTAGCTCACCTCTTGCCTTATAAGAAATCTGGTTTTCCTCAGAAGGCCTCTGACACCCAGCCCAGTGCTAAAAGGGAGGGTTTATATGTGCACAGAAAGCTTTATAGTATTTCTATATATTAAAATTCTTGCTTGTCTATGAAGCTAGGAGCTAGAGTTTGCAATTATTTTTTATGCCTTCTAAGCAGATAACATTTGCTCAAATTCACAAGACACCCACCCATCCGGCATGCGATGGCTAACAAGTTTAACAGCTTGGTTACATTACAGAAACAAATCACATCAAAAATATTGAAGCCACTTTCTTCTGACAGATCAATTAGAGAGGGAATTTCTACATCCAGTTAATAAAATACTGTCTTAAATACTGAAATTTTACTTCCTGCTCCTCAAAAGCAGATCATTTAAAGCCTGTAAAGCAGGGATTTAAGTACAAAGTTTCCATTTAAGGGATTTAAGTTACAGTGACTAAAGGTCTTTCAATTTCATTATTTGTTTGATGGTAAAGTCAGGAGCGGTTGAATGGAAATGGCTTGTTCCCTGACATAAGAAAGCAAGAGAGTAACAAGAATGGCAACATAGACACCAGTTTTCTCTTGAGCTCGCTTTCAGACTAATTTGCCTTCTGAGCATCTCCTGTAACCTCAGAGAAAGTTACAAGAGGGCTGCCTTGCCTGAAATTGTTTTATGTGCTAAACAGCATCACTCACTGTACTCCCATGAAGATTAATAGATCTGGGGAACCAGAAAGGAAGAGAAAAATCTCAGGAGGGAGAACTTTCATTTCCCGCTGATCAAAACTGCAAGGGTAAAAGAGTTAAAGTTTGGATGGCTACACAGTTGTTCACTATTGCTTTGATTAGGTTTCACATTAAAAGTATTTGATACTTCTATCCGCTGTCTAAAAGCCACTAATAATGGCAAATTAAGCAAAGTGAGAGGTTAATTATTAAAGCAAAAGGACTTTCAATAAATCACAGAAGTTGAAAGATGGAAGAGACCACCTGGGCTATCTCAGCTAGCCCAGAGCTCATCCTGACAGTATATTTTTAGAGCTGTGCCCATTGCAGTTTTAGATGACCAGACAATGGGATTATTCTGCGAGTCACATCAGAACACACAGATATAACACCAGTTGCATAGCTGCTGTGTAGCACAATGCGAAGCATGCAAACAAGTTAGAAAACTGTCATCAGACGAGTGTTAGCATTGGAGAGGAGTTGTTTTATTATCTGCACAGTGCACAGCTTTGCCAGCCAGCAGTACAAGGGCTGTGGCTGACCTTAGGATATAAGCCCCAAGCTGAAAAAAGATCCGAAGGTGGAGCTGTCTTGGAGGTCACCCTGTGTGGTATGAAACAGTGCTAGATATGTCAACATGCAGCTGATGCTTTTGTATCTGAGAAACTTAACACCAAGGGTTTCAGGGAATGCTTTCATCCAGACTTTGTCTAAGGAGCTTGGACACAGCAGGATTTCTCTCAGTTTGTCTTTCAGTCCTGTTTAAGGAAAGGACAATGACGACATTGGCTTCGTCAGTGGAAACAAGTTCTGCAACTTCAACAGGACCACAGTACAGATGTCTCACATGGGCCAGAACTCACTTGACAGCTTCAAGACGTTCCCACTGAGTTGTTTCTGGGAGTGCATACAGTGCAAAAAGTAAGCTGTATTACTATTCATTCCCAGGAACAACGTGGCTGCCATCTTACCAGTAACGGGAAACTGTGGAAAGATATTAAAGAAGTCAGAATTTAGATGATTTTACCTACATCTAGATGGGCAAGTTACCATCAGGGACAGCTTGGCTTTACCCTAAATCCCCAAGAAGCTGGCTAACTCAGTCTGAGACACAGACTTACAGAAAGTCTAAGAGAAAAGGCAGATTTCCATGTGTTCAGAAGCAATCTCAAGGAAATATCCAGAGCTTACAATATCCTCAAAATGAAGAGACAGTTGCCCAGAGAAGCTGTGTCTGCCCCATTCTGGCAGTGTTCAAGGCCAGGTTGGACGGGACTTTGAGCAACCTGGTCTAGTGGAAGGTTTCCCTGCCCATGGGGGGGGAGTTGGAACTGGATGATCTTTAAGGTCTCTTCCAACCCAAACCATTCTGTGATTGCTTCTTGCCATTGCAGTTTCTTCTGGGGCACCCACCAGGTGGTGTACACTTTAGAATAACCCAATTTACAGGGTTAAACCCAGCAGCTGAAGATCTCTTTATTTTACATTGACATTCCCTTTTCTGTTCTTACTACTGCAATCTCCCCACTTTTTGCATTTTTTTTTCCTCTTCAGTGAAGCTGATTGCTGCTTGACCTCTATCATAGCATCAGTTAAAGCTATAAGGTCCCAGGAGCTCTGGAACACGCCATTTGGAAGGGGGTTTTGCCCTAATTTCATGCTAACTCTTTATTCATATCAATACTTTGAACCTGAGGGAGGTGAAGGGAAAGGGAAGAAAGGGGAGTGTTTTCACCAATTCAATTAGAGGTGCTTATTGCAACCAGGACACAGCACAGTGCTGCTCTGCATTACTGCCACACTGATTTAATTTGAAATTAAACACAGGATCAGAGGTTCGCATGTAATTTCCAAATGAAAACCAGGTTTTTCCAAACCAGAATTGACATTCAAACACCATGTCATATTTTGTCTGAAAAGGTTAAAAAGCTACAAACATCACAAGAAAATTGACTCGCTAAACAGTGTCTGAAACAAAGAAAACAGAAATAAAGACCCTGTTTTTTTATTCCTTGTAAATCAGCATCTGGGAGGAGTCCCTGTCTGATCAAGAAACTGACCTACTCTCTCGTTGGTATCATTCTTCTCTCAGAAGCTTGTCTCAAAGTTGATTTCAATAAATAAATGATTATAAATGTTCACAGGACTTATAGTTTGGCAAGATGTTGCCTTGTACACAAGCTAGCTATACTGGACACCTAAGCAACTGAGAGTAGCGTAAGCAATATGCTCACACACAATAGTAAAGACACATGCAAAGTGCAAAGACAGTCTGTTCCTGGAAATGAGGGAAAAGAAAAGGACTTGAAACACTGCGGATTCACTCTCTGAATAATGTGGTAAAGTGATTTTGGTTTACATCACTTGACACCAGGTCTCTCTAACCACGTCCAGGGAACTTGTTAAATAGCCACAGACCTTGGATGGAACAGAGAATGTTGGTATGTACATGGGAACCAAGTTACAATAGAGAAATTGGGTTAGTAAGAGTACATAGTGCCTCCCAAATACAAAATTGTCTTTTCCTCAATACTGGAGTGAAATTTCTAGAGGCAAATATTCTCCTTAATGGCAATAAACACTGATTAATCAAGAGCACATGATTAAAGCAGTAAGATTAAATAACAAAGCAAAACAGAGTTTAATGTCTTTAATAGACATTCATTTGTGATTAAGTTACTTGGAGGATCAGACTTCCATGACATTTTATACTGTGCTGATGTCTCTTTGTCCCAGATGACATATTTTGTCTGATACACTAGAAAGTGTAATCTTGGATTCTCATAATTCATCTGGGAAACTTAACAGCAGCAGAATATTCACATAAAGCTGCATGTAGGTAAAACCTTGAACATGAGATGAATAGGAACAATCACTTTCACCTGTGTTCTTTCAGTACTACAGGGTACCAGCTACACTGACCCCTGATTTTGGATTGCTAGGATTTTGGGGGGTGGTGGTGTTCTGGTTTTGTAGCTTGAAGTCAGCATTAAGTAAGACATATACTTAACAAGGACTGTATTATCCTCCTCTGCTTTCTGGATTATAAAGTTTTTATGGCATTCTTGTATAGAATGAAACAATTTTAAAGGAAGTGGAAATAAAGCTGATTAGCCAGCGAACACGATTTTCAGCAGTTAATAAGTTATCCCCACATTTCATCAATGTTGATTTGTTCCCATTGCTCTTTCCCATTGGAACTGGTCCAAACAATGGTAGTTTTAAACGGTTCAGGTTAAGACTGCTGGATAATCAAAGAGGCCATGGCTTTATAAGAAAATAGAGCTTATGGATCATTTCTGGTTTCTGATATCTATTGCAGCCCTTAAACCCTAAAAAAGTGGTAAGCTGTACCACCCAGACATTTGCCCTTCTTCATGTTTACGTGCTGATTTTTTGCATCCTCCTGTTTTCTCCCTAAGGCAACAAAACCAGCTCTGTTTCTCATTTTTGGCTAGCAAAGCTTTGTTACCAAGGCTGAAAAGTCTTCAGTTGCCTCTGATCAAGAATTACTCCATCAGGTGAGAAGACATGCCTTCTTCTCAGAATAACTTTTCTAAGAAGAAAACCTTGGTCATACTAAGCCAATGAGAGTTCTATCCATTTTATTAGGGCCAAGTTTCAGTAATATATGCCTGTTCTTCATGTTTAACCCTTAATTAAAAATTAATTTTTCCGTAAGAAGCAAAATTGATGTTTCCTTCCACAGAAGGGGAAAAAAATCCATTTAAAATTGCGTAAGATCTCATTGCTTGGATGACAAGGACAGCAGTGTTTGCTGGTATTTACAAGCATTTCTTCTCAAAGAGGATCTTTGTTGGAGGGATAGGGAAAAGTTCAATACAAAAAACACAGTATTCCATTAGCTAGAGTGGACTTGAAAAATTCTCTTATTAATTGGATTACACCTCCACAACAACCAAAACAATTTTAGCTAGCAGCCACTGAGAACTCCAAAAGGCTCAGTTTGAAACTTTGCAAGCCTAACTTTCAAAAAGCATTAAAATGCTTACACTAGTGATAAAATTCAGAATTCTAATAATGAATATGCAATAATTATGTAAAATGAAGAGGACTTTGAAAATGCCAGCTTCTGGAAATAAGGAAATCACTACAATGATCACGAAGAACTTATTTAGGAGAAAGTAATTCCATTAAAAAAGATCTGTATATTTTTTTATGTACCCTACAGTTAGGGTATGGTTAGGTAATGGTTAGGATATGGTTAGGTTAGAGTGCAAATGTTATCATTCTACAGTGAATCACTAGGATATTGACCATCACCCTCAAGGGATAAGAAACTCTGAAGGTCACACCATATCAAAAAGCAAGCAATAAATATGAAAAAAACACCAATTACATTCTTTTAAGCAAATGCTAGAAAATAATAGAACAGAATAAAACTGTTCCAGTTGGAACTATCAACCAGTTCAAATGCCTGATCAACTCAGGGCTGACAAAAACATGTTATTAAGGGTATTTTCTAAATGCCTTTTGAACCTTGACAGGCATCATATTGATAATTTCTGAGAACTGTTCACTGTAACACACTAACCAGACTACAAGTGTTATTAGTCTACAGTGAATTTCTAGTAAATTTACCATCATCCTCAAGGGATAAGAAGCCCTAAAGTTTAGACTGTACCAAAAAAGCAAGCGATAGATATATATAAAAAAGCAATTACATTATTTTAAGCAAAACAGTAGAATAGAACAGGAAAGAACAGGACAAAATAGTTCCAGCTGGAACTACCATTCAGTCCAAATGCCTGATAACTCAGGGCTGACCAAACGTTGAAACATATTATTAAGGGCATTTTCCAAATGCCTCTTGAACCTCGACAGGCTTGGGACATCGACCACCTGTCTAGAAAGCCTGTTCCAGTGTTTGTCCACCCTCTCTGTAGAAAAAATGCTTTCTTATGTCCAGCCTTAACTTCCCTTGGCACAGTTTTGAATCATTACTACATGTCTTGTTACTGGGTAATAGGGAAAAATTCTCAGAACCTTCCTTTCCATTTCCCTTCCTCAGGAAGCTGTAGAACGCAATAAGGTCACCTCTCAGCCTCCTTTTCTCCAAACTAGACAAATTCAGATAACTTAGCTGTTTCTCATAGGGGATTCAATATTAAATGCATTTAGAGAAATTTAGCTTAAAATCTAATCCTTTTCCTAGAAAATCATATAGATGTTATATAGACCAAAATTCATTCTAAATTCTGATTATTCACTTGCGACAATTCCACTACTGTCCCTAAGCAACAGAATAAGCAGTTTCAATTAAATACAGCTTCCACTGAGATCTTTGATAAAAAAAGATAAAATCATCTTATTTGACTTCAGCCTTGTGAGTCTGCAATTAGCCACCTTGTCACATTTTTAAATTCAATGAAAATTATCTTGCTGAAGAATCAAATGATAGATCTGAAACCTTTTAACTCTAGGATATTGCAGATACAAATTACAAAGACTCGTCTTTCCTGTAGACTTTTCTCCTTGTGACTGCTACGCCAGCGTGAACATACTAATATCTACAGCATGGGAAACACACCACATCTCCAAGGATTTAATTTCTGATAGGTAGAGTCCTCTTCCAGCTAGACAGCATGCAAACATTCATATGCTGTGCTACTGGCTCCAGCAGCCTTGCTCATTAGTACTCTGTTGACGTCAATATCAACAGAGGTTTGCAGCTGCACAGGAGCAAAGTTGGAAGATCATGTCTTCCAAAATTCAACAGGAAGTGCTCTAAACTTTCCTATACTCTTGAAATGTCCTTTCTCCTGCTTCATCCCTTGAGAGACAACAACAGGTTTTTCTGCAGTCCAACTGCATAATGGCTGTGTCTGCTAGAAATCAAAGTCCTGTAATTTAAACTATTATCTGATGACTTTTCAGCAGCATGGGATCATTCCAATCACCATTACCTTATGAAGCATTTTTAAGACTTTTTAAGTCACTTGTGACTGGAGACTGAAATAGGGCATATGTGAGCCATTAGTGCATTTGATAAAGATTTTGAAGAGCCAGCAATTTTAGTCCTTTACTGGTAGCACCCACAGGACATAGTATGGAGCCTCTCTCTCTGCTGTTACCTTTAAAGGCAGGATGGAGCTGCCTTATGCAGAGGAACAGCTAAGGCACTACATACTCTCAAGATATGAAGAGAGCAGGCCTGTAGTATACTGTTTCACAGACAGTTACTTACAGAATGTGAGACAATTATTTTTTTTTCCCCAAAGAAGAGTACTATTTTGTAGATCTTTCCCCTGCCAATCTCCAAGGAACACTGGTCCAGTTCTAGTACCCATTAACCTCCTTCATGTGCAACCCTTCATCCCAGCTACCTAAATGGAACAATGGGGAAGGGAAAGATAAAACAGTCTTTCAGTTGTCAGCCAATAATTTGCACCTGTAAGAAACTGAAAAACATCACTTAGCTTTTCTAGCAAAACTTCCAGCTTATAATGCTTAAGGGAGAAAAAATAATTTAAAGTGTAAGAATCTGAGAAACCCGTCAGAAACTGGAAATAAAGCAGCTCCTTAAATTGTTGGCGGAACTGTGATCACATGGATCGGCGAATGGACCAAAAATTATCAGTCATGCAAGTTACTGTGAGATCCTTACTATCTCTGATCTTTAAACTCAAAATTGCATCACTGCTTATTGTCCATTTATAACAGACACTTTTTTCACATTTGAAATATCTCTTTATCTCACAGATAGTATTTCCTCCCAACCTCTCTGCACATCAGTGCAAGAGAGAAAAACTAAGCAGACAATAGAACAGTGGAAAAATGCCTTTGTCACCCCCAAGCTGAGACAGGCAAAACTGTACTGTCACATGCACATGACTTAACCAATGTGGATTTCCCTCTCATGTTCAGAAAAAGTGGGAAGGTTAAATGCAGGTGAGACAATCACGAAAGTCAAAGTGAGATCCAAAAATAACTTGTTATGGGGAGAATCACTCACAGAGGACTTTGTCATGCATTTACTCATGGGCATAATGGACAGAAAAAAGAAAATCAAGCACTGTGGCAGCAGAGTAAGTATCTAGTCAGCAAGTTTTAACAAAATCAAACAGCATAATTGTCTCAATCTCACCTAAAAGCCTTTGTTGCAATCTTTCAAAGTTATCTTGTCTGATGCTTGTTGGAAGTATTTATCTCAGTAACCATTAGAACAAGTAATAAGCACTACTGCATGGTATTTGACTCCCATTCAACACAAAACTTACCAGGCGTTTGAGTTGACAGTTTCTGCAACATGTCACTCTAGGCCATCAACTGTAAGAAAATTCTTTATTCTTTGTTCTATGGACTCTATTTTCTCAAAAAAAAAAAAAAAAAAAAAAAAAAAAAAAAAGACCAGGTTTTTATATGATTGCCCAAGATATAAAGCACTAGGTGCTCATGCAAAATAGAACGTATGCCCCATAGCATAACAGGTGAGAAGGTGTTCATGACTCCAAGATAAACCGATGACAGGTCTGTGGGCTGAAAATGCAATACACTATTTAATCTACCCAAGACTTTTTTGAATGTTTATCAGTACTTTTCATGCCTTAAGGAAAGAGGACCACAAAGAAGCGATTTCTCATCTTGTAAAAGGTATTTTCCTTTCCTCTCTTAACCTGGTCTCAGTAAGAGGATTAGTGGAAGCCATCTCAACATATCTTCCACAGCTCCAGTTGCAGCTGTAGTTGTTAAGAGTTTGTTCAAGTCATAATGATAAGGTTTAGCTAAAGGAATAGCATTAGGGCCTGGAAGACTCACCAGCCTTTCAGCAAGAAAACTTACCTTAGCACTAAGGACTCCATTCTATAAAAGTTAACTTCCTTCTCGAGGTCACAGCAGAGTTATTACATGGAAAAAAAAATGAGTCAGATGGATTTCTGATTTTCAACATGGGTAGGACTTAGTAATTCACCTTTTATCCTGCTCTCTAACTATTGCTCTGCCATGGCTGAGGACAAAGACACTTCCCTCTCAGAATAGGTCTAGCTCTTCTGTCTTCTCCAATATAGAATCATAGAATCACAGAATAGTTGGGGTTGGAAAGGACCTTAAGATCATCTAGTTCCAATCCCCCTGCCACGGGCAAGGACACATCACACTAAACCATGTCACCCAAGGCTCTGTCAAACCTGGCCTTGAACACCGACAGGGATGGAGCACTCACCACTTTCCTGGGAAACCCATTCCAGCATTTCACCACCCTCACAGTAAATAATTTCTTCCTCATATCCAATCTAAACTTCCCCTGTGTAAGTTCAAACCCGTTACCCCTTGTCCTCTCACTATAGTCCCTAAGGAAGAGTCCATCCTCAGTGTCATGGGTTTAGCAGTAGCAGTCATTTTTCCCCTTCTTGGTAGCTGGTGCAGCACGGTGTTTTTGACTTTCGGCCTGAGAACAGCGCTGATAACACCAATGTTTTTAGTTATGGCTTAGTGATGTTTGGTCTG
>JAOEHY010048450.1:2520-13204 GCA_025447955.1 Psilopsiagon aurifrons | reverse complement strand
GTATTGTACATCTCACTTGGAAGCACATCTTGCGTTTATCTGCATCGTTTTAACACATTCCTTCAGCACTAGAATTTCAAACAATCAAACTATCATAATCCAAACAGACAGAGCTCACAAATAATCTTGAAAGATTAACTATTAACAATAGCTCTTAGTCTACCTTTTATCCCTATGAAGTACTTACAAACTGGCTATTTATAAACTGGACACTTCAAAGCTATGAAGATTCGGAAGCTATGAAGAAAGCTATGTGGATAAAGAAGGACTAAAGGACTGAAGCCAAGCAACTAAAACTGTAATGAGAAAGACTTTATTATACTCCAGCAAAGATAGGAAACCAACTTCATTTTGTGTACAAACAGAGAACAAACATTTTTTCAGTATATTAAAGGATAGCTATCATTTACAGCTGCACAATCCAAATCTGAGCGTTACTTCTTGCAAGTTCAAGATTCTGAACTGAAGAGAAGAAACTGCTACAGCATCAGGACATTCTGCAGTCCAACAATCAGAAATAGAAAACGAGAAAGAAAAAACATAATACTCAAATTCAGCAACAGAATGAGCAGTTCCACATTTACCTCTGACACAGACAGTGGCTGCAACGTACCAAGATGTGCATACAGTGAACAGATACAGCTCCGATGAACACAAGGCTGATTGGTCCAATCTGGCATTTAAAAAAAAAAAAAAGGGGGGAGAAGACAGGAAATAAACAGAATTTTTCATTAAAAGATGCTGGGAGAAAACCTTTACATGTAAAATATTGACACTGTAGCAAATAAATTAAGAATTAAAAATTTTATGCAACCAGATTCTCCCCCCTCAGATGAGGATTCACTACTGATGTTTTACAGCACTCTTTACTTTTAGTTCGCTAGTTGAGAGAAGGCTACTAAGAGGCAATAAAGCACAAATACGAAATGGGCGTGGATGGCTTCATCCTCTAAAAGACTCATTAAGATATGAGCCAAAAAAATCTTTTAAGAGAAAAGACTGTATATACTGCACAATTCAAAGCAGTGGTTCGAACCACTTCAAAGTGGCAATAACAGTTTCTCTTGCATTAGCAGACTTGATGTATAGCACAAAAACCAGCCAAACTCTTGATAATACTTACTATTACAGACACAAGTGAGGGATAATATGAAAATTGAATAATTTGACCAAAGGCTTTCACAGAAGATACCTGCTTTTCACATGTAACTTTCATTCTTAAACTGAACATCCAGTAAGAAAGAATCATAGGATTACATAGTCATAAGGTGAAAATGTCACTTGATTAAATTTAGCCTGGCTTAGGAAATGCACTGTTTGTTACCCAGTATAAACAAGGTGCACTATACCCTGCTTCTGCAGAAACACAAGATTGATTTAACAAGCTGATACCTGTTAAATGTGATCTGTACAAAGAGATCAGATGTAGAGAAGTCTGTACAAAGATAAGACAACCGCAGAATAAAAATTCCAGCAAGTCTGAATGAATCAAAGTCTTTCTTTTTTTTCTAATAAAGTTGTTGTCTGCACTAGAAAAACACTTCAGCTAAGCAAAACTACAACAGTCTTCAGGGTGTAGTAACTTGAAAAATAAAATTCTCAATCTTCAGTACTAAATTCACCAGTCTAAAGAGGAAAAAATAGAACACAATTCTCCTGAAATTGACAGTGATAAAATCTCAGCATAAAAGGTACTGAGATTTCAGTTTTTCAGCCTTAGACACACATCTGCAGATCTTCGCAGATAATTTTTCTAATAATTGAATCCTTACCACAATGCCAGCATTTTTTATAGCAAGTGGAAGACCAAGAAGCCCAGTTCCAATGTTTCCCTTGAGGAGGTGTGTCAGCGTTTGTGTAAACCTGAGGATAAAAATACAAAGTGATGTTAAAAGTACACAGAGATTGGGGAAGGGAGGGGGAAACAGAAAAAACAAAACCACACCCTCTGTCACTTATTAATAACTGGATAAATTCGGAGCTTCAACTGCTTTAAGGTGGTCCAGCTACTTTAAACGATGCCTGGCATACCCAAAGAATGTTCTTATTCCTCTTTACATGTGAGCTCCCTCAAACAGAACATACAAGTCTGATCTTCAGTTCTTCCCTCGAGCTTGTGAAATGTTATTTTCTGCGCAATTTTACAGTCCTTTTGCATCAGAGTAAAAATTAACAAGTTTCATCAATTCTGTTTCAGAGTCAGTAACATTCTGACCTGCAAATCACAAGTCTGACAACCAAGCTCTATCAAAAGAAAAGAAAATCTTCACAGGTTCTTCTAATGAAGCTTTAAGGAACTGATTATTGCCAAAGGCATCTTAAGTTTCTTTACAAAAACATAAAATCAGTCAAAACCTTTTTTAAACAGTGCTTAGGTTCTGAGTGACCCAATCACTTTACAAATCAGCACCGTGGAATATTTTATGGCCAGTACATTGCTAGCTTACAAAAAACACAGCACCTACTCAAAAGAGGCTGCTTTTGGGCAGAACTCTGCAAAGTCACAATGTATTACTACAAAATTGTACTACGGGTGCAAGAAAACCCCTTAAGAGTTCAGTAAACCGCTCATGAGAAACAAATTGGAAGCAGCAAATTCTAACAAGCTGATACATAAGAGTAATACATACGTAATGCTTCCTCCATTACCAAGCTGGTAATGCTTCTCAACTGGCAGGATTGCATTTTCATTCTCTTCATCTGAGAGGCCATCTGAGTTTTGTTCATCAATTAAAGGCTTCATTACTTCCATGTCTGTACAACAGAGTTAATAATACATTAGCACTAGAAACAAGCTTACAGTTTAGAAGTAAAAGAGAACTCAAAAGTTCCCATGCCATGAGGTTTGCATACGTTCCTAACTATAAAGCTGATTTAGGCAGATTGATATGCACAGACCAAGTTTACACAGGAAATTCTCTTTCTTTCAAGCAGCACACCATCTCATTATTATGGCCAAACACTGTTTTTTCATTATGAAAAAAAACTTTATCAGCACAATTCAATGCTTTAGATCATTGTGCAAGCTAATGTAAGAAAACATTACTACCAGAGGATGAGATCTTACCCACCATTAGCTCCTGCAAAGCTAAGCATTTAGTTTACTCTTATCAGTGGTGAGCAAGGGCACTCCTGACAGTCACCCCATCCTAAAATGGGTAGGTAAGACAGGTACTGCAGAGGAGCTCTCCAGTTACTGGCAAGAGAAGATGAAGCAATTATGGTGCATGCTTTGAAACCTGAAATTACATTAACCTTTTTAAGTAGCAAAAACTGCCACCACAGTCAACAAATGTAATTCCACCATCCAGCCAAATAGCAGCGCCAAGCAACAGCAAGCAGCCAGCAGTGAACAAAACTGCCTTTCAGGCAAAACTAACATCTTGCACCAGTTGAATCTTGATTAAATTATAACTAATTATTTTTAAATTAGTACAGTTAAGCAAAACGAATCCTGCCAAGAGCAAAAAGATTACTTCTCACATTTGCTTACCACAGTATCATTCATCAAACACAGAATCACAGAATGGTTTGGGTTGGAAGGGACCTTAAAGATCATCTCGTTCTAACCCCCTACTATGGGCAGGGACACCTTCCACTAGAGCAGGTTGCTCCAAGCCCCATCCAACCTGCCCCTGAACACTGCCAGGGATGAAGCATCCACCACTCCCTTGGGCAACCCATTCCAGTGCCTCATCACCCTCATACTAAAAGATTTTCTCATGTCCAACCTAAATCTACGCTATTTCAGTTTAAAACCCCTTCCCCTTCTACAGGCACCACAGGTCCTGGTAAAAAGTCTCTCTCCAGCTTTCTTACAAGCCCTCTTTAGGCGCTGGAAGGCTGCAATAATGTCTCTCAGAGCCTTCTCTCTTGCAGGCTGAACCAGCCCAGCTCTCTCAGCCTGTCTCCACAGCAGAGGTGCTGCAGCCCTCAGAGCATTTCCGTGGCCTCCTCTGGGCTTGCTCCAATGGGTCCATGTCTTTCATGTGCTTTCAGAGCTGGATGCAATACTCGAGGTGGGCTCTCATGAAAGCTGAGCAGAGGAAGATCACTATGGTGCAACGTTACACCATTTCCTAAGCTAACAGCAGTATCATAATACACCTTTTCTAAAATTTGCACAAGGAGATCACATTTCCAATCACCCACTGCTGGGACACAGGAAGGAAAAGTTCCCCTAAATGAGCAAAAACTATTGCTATGCAGGAGTCGCACACACTAACCTTCACTGGCCTTGCATTTTTGCAATGGCACATTTTGTCCTCACGCCGTTTCTTGAGCTTTCACTTTAATGACTTCCCATATAACTGACCATCAAGCATACACAACTTTTACAACATGTTCTGCTTTCTCTTCTTTTCCTTCTCTGCTGGATCCACTAAATGATCTCTGTCTCAAAACACACATAGGCTTGACTGTCTCACCTTCGTGCGTTTGCCTCCATGACATGACATTTCTTCTGTGCCTCATAACTACTCATTTTTTAATGCATACAGTACAAAGGTCTATAAAATCTTCTTTGTAAGTTCTCCTTATGCCTTTTGGTCTATGTTGTGCTGTACTTGCACCTTTCTCCAGGCAGTCTGCCACCTCAAGATTTGTTGACAAGATTCAGGAAGACCCATAAAACACCAAAAATTGGAATGGAGTTCTCTGAACTACAGCACACAGCCTCTCAACTGAGAAAAACAACTGCAAGCAGGTGCTCTTGGCATGTTTTCTTATTCCACCTTTAGAATGCTTCAAGGACAGTTGTCCTTCTTCACTGCAACGTTTTCCTTACTATGGAACCACCTCAACCCAATTGAAAGGAGACTGAATTTAACTGCCCCTCCTTTTTAACTTGAGCCACTGGGGTAAAGCACCTGACCATCCTTTGGAGGGAAAAAATGGTGTCTAAATACTTATATTATGGTGGCTCGGATGTTTATTTCTGGTCCTGGGGAGGTAAAAGTTACATATCTTTTAGTACCTGTTTTCCCACACCATTCTGCTATTTTGTTAGTGCCACTTACGCAACAGAACAGCCTAATTTCATACTCCCAGATGAAAGCTATCACTGATTACGGCAGAAAAGCAATGCATCATGAAAAGATTTGTTTTGAAAACCATGTTAAAGGTTATTTACAAAGTGGCTCAAAGTACAGGACAACACATTTCATACAAAACTTGAGTCCCAGCAGCATGGAACCTCCTATTTGCAAGGAGTAGCTGCTGTTCTGTAGTCAGTACATGCAAGAACTGAACCACTTTCTGCTGTTTATCAGTTACCTACATTCTGCTTTCAGTACACATCACTTTAACCTCTCTAGTATCATTAGTCTACCGGCGGAACTGAATAAAGACCTGAATGTCAGTAAAAGTTAGCAGAGTGGCAGGATCTTCGGCATTTCTTTAAAAGTGCTTCTTTCAAAAGCAGCCTAGGCAAAAGCAGCCAGATGACACTGAAGTGCCAAAACATTGATTTCACAGGGAATTTCCTGATGAGAACATAGCACCAGCTGTTCATGAGAGAAGGAGAAAATTCACCTTACTTAAACATTGAAAATGGGTCTGTTTGACCACACAGAAAGAAGGTAATGTAACCCAAATGTTCCACTAAAGAACGTTTTAAAGCTGCATTCAATTGAAACAAACATTTGCATACATTTCTTTTTATAGATGCAATTTCTGCCAACCTTCATTGCACAGTATCGGCAGTATGTAACTGATTTTATTGCTATTAGATTACCATACTGCAGTACTTCTAAAAAGCTTAGCAAACTGGTATCCTTAAAAGAAAAAATGAATTAAGTTCATCTGATATATCTCAGAAATACAACCAGACCTTCCAAAGCTCCAAGACCATTGACAGCAGCTTTTCTCTCGGGTGGTAGCTGGTCACAACGGCAGCAACAACCGGAGCACAGTGAAAGGCTTACTTAATTATCTTCTATGAGTGGCCTTTTTACCAGACAAGAGACATTTATTTCAACTCCGTTATTAGGGAAACATTTGTCTGAGCATACGCTGGGAAACAAAGAAACTTTTCTTAAAAACAGGATTCAAAGCACTTTCTACAGGTTCTCCTCAAATACTGCTATTTGGTCTCTATTCTAGCCACAAAACCACTTCTGAATTGCCTCTCTGACCCATTATTATCCTTTTATCCCATAGCTTTGGCCTAAAACATGTGAATCCCTTAACAGTAATGGTATTGGGATGTAATATAAGGTTTGGATCATGCAACTTTCTAAGCATTTGAGAATAGATCTCCGCTGTTGGAATGCCAAGGCTATGTACATCCTTATGGCACAGTCCATACTCACAAGTGCCATCCAGATTCGTGAAACATCCACATTTCACGGATCTGAACTTGGAGCCTAGAGCACACTAGGCAAGGCGGCTTGAGCTTTTTCTGCCTCATAAGGCAGACACATACTCACCTGTAGTAGATGAGCAGGTGCCCTGCATGCTGGGACCTAACCTGAAATCAACTGCTCTGGGAAGTCTATGGTCACTGCCAGAAAACAGGCACAGGATACATACATTCACTCTGATTCCTTCCTAGAGAGGTCCGGTACGTGCAGTTTAAATGTGCAGCTACGAAAACAGGATATGCATACAATACCTGAATCAAAGGCAGCCTGCTGCCTCACGGAGCACATGGTGCAGAGCACACTTCAGCCTACCTTAGGCCCATGTCCACCAAGCGGTCCAGACTGCATCCAAACACCACACACTACTAATGACCCCATCACATGACTCGCTAGAAATTTTGCATCAACTTTATTCAGCACAACTAAGAAAGAAGGAATTCACTTCTGCACACCCTTTTGTCTGCACTTAGCCAAAGTACCAGCTGATCTTCAGCCCTGTCTTTCCTTCAGCTAATGTGAATTTCTTTCTCCTTGTGCCACCACAAAAATCTTTCCAGATCAAATGCTGGCTTCCAATTGTCTTTAACAGTTATTTAAAAAGCCTCATTGTTTCTGCTTTCTTCTATGAATGCCTGTAAGAAGAGCCCAAAGAGCTCTGCAAGTACTACAAGGAAGGCAACACAAAGCACATTTCAACTTCTAGAATTACCTCTGCAACATTAACCTGGTCCCTTAACTATGATAAATCACTGCTTCATTACAGCTACACATCACACTGTAATCATGCATAAATGTCAATACCATATCCCCAAAGACCTCTGACCAATTTCAATCACTACTCAACTACTAGACACTGAGATGATGATTACTGTAGTGTTTAAATTCTTATGACCAGTATTTCCAGTTTACTACCTTCAAGTGCATCTCTTTATCTCCTAAAATTTGCCAGCATCTTGCCAACATTCACGCACGTACTACCAAAGAAGCCTTCAAACCGTTACTAATTGTACTTAATCCTAAAATTTTTGTAACACACTCAAGCAATCCTTTGGTCCAAAAGCTCTGCAAGGAACTGAATTTTCACTCAGAACTTCAGTTAAGATGCCTATACTGTTCAAGCAATTAACACTTTCAAAATTAACTGAACCTCTTAGGGCCACATGAGATAAAACTAATCTCCATCATTTTCATTTTATGGGACAAACAGTGACAAGAGGATGAAGCAGTTTGCCAGGGCCACGTGGCAGGTTAAAGGCTAAGGAAATACTAAAACAAAGCCAAAATGTAATCTTCCATTGTTCCTTTGGAGAAGGTCGCCCTCCCAGACAAATTCCATCTAAAACCCCTTTTCTAATCCACCTTGGCAATATGATCTGTTGGGTTTCTTTTTTTTTCCTTGAGGGTTCTGAAGTCAGTGTTGCCAAACAGAAAGAACTGGATTTGAGATATGAGCATAAGAAGATTTGGGGTACAGGATGTAGCTTATCATTGTTTACATCAACTGTTTTCCTCATTTATGGCTAGAAGAATCACACAGGTCTTGAAGTACCACTTCACATACACATTAAATGCTTGGCAAAACGCAAACTGGTCAGTCAGTTTCTACACAAAACCATGCTAACAGGGCCAGAAACACAGCACACAAATCACTGTCCTGTGAAATGTGTTTAGTAAGTAGAGGGCCACCTGATGCCTCTGCGATAGGGATGAAGATTCAACTCAATAAGCTGCTGTTCTGACTGCTGGTTAAAAGAGAAGATCAGAACCACAGAATCTTTACACTACCCTAAAATGTGGGCTTATGCTGGTATTTTCTCACAGGCTACAGACTGTGATCCATACCCACGATCCAGAGGGCATATCCAGTGCATCCACCACCTAACCAAGCCTGTGACTGCTCTTACAGGCCAAGTTCAGTGACCAAGACCCTGAATAGCAGACATAGTCAAGGAGACATCACTACAGTGTAACACAGAAAACACAGAGATGGCAACCACAACTGTGATAACAGGAGAAGCCTGGTGTCCCCACCAACTGCAATCATTTTATCACCATAACACTGTGGAAAGGCTTTTCAATCCAGCATTCTGAACCAGGGCTCGCAAGAAAAACAGTTACAAAGAAAACCTTGTCACTAATTATTTTCTGAATCTGCAACTGGTTAGTAAACAGCTTGCCCTGTAATGCTCTGTTACTCCCTCAACCACAAAGAAGTATCTGTTCCTGAACTCTTCATCATATAAATAGCCTCCAGCATTTCTCCAGAAGGCATCAAACTGCAAAGTACAGCGTTGCCCATGAAGCACACGTGGTTCTGGCAGCATCTCCCACATTACTCACATGCTTCCACAACCATGGAAGAACACAGAGATCCACATGAAGTGACTGCAAATGGCAGTGCCAGGGCCATGCTGGTCCAGATCGATGCACTTCTGTCAATTTGTCTAGTCCAAGAGGCAGCTAACAGAGAATCCCACTCAACCATACACAACCCAGCTCCCTTTTTATTTTCCGCAACTCCTACTGAATACAAGAATAAACAGAGAAACCCCTTCAAACTAAAATGTACTTTCCAGAACTAAAAACTCATCTGGTTTAAAAACTCCCATAAAATATAATAACTACACTTTCAAGCTAGCAGAAATTAGCATTAGTTTTTATTGTGTTTATTTTTCCAATAACTTTAAAGTTATGTTTCATGCAGTTATCAGAATCACTCTTCATTTTTTCTTTGGAAAACATATATTGTGTGTCATTTATTTCTCTCCATTACAGGCTGTAACTTAATAGAGTAGATTTATCATGCTTTATGGTGGAATTTATTAATCCTGAGAACACCTGTTTCCAAACAAATACTGAAAGTCAGTAATGCCCCTCCATAAGCAGGACTGTTTGCTTTTGCATCCTACCTGTCAAATCCGGAAGCCTAATGAAACAAGGCACTTGAGTTATTAACCAAAGCATACACAGCTCTCCATAGTTTATTACTCACTCTCAGTGGAGCTTTTTATACCAACCCATCATTTACTTGGGAAGATGTCAGTCTTAAATAACGCACTATCCTGTCTGGAACAAGCTACACATTTCTACATGATTAATACACTTCCAAACGATGACACGTTGGTAAAACTCAAGTTTCATTGAGTATTCCACAGGACCAAAACATGTAAGATTTCAGACGCTTTTTACCAGGCGTTGATCTTCATTTAGAAAACATTAATGTCACGAAATACTCTGATTAAGAGTTCTGACAGAGAAACTGACAGATCTTGAAACTTAGCAAAGCCTAAGATTTCTATCTGCCACCTGTGTCAGGAGGTGGCAACATCTCACTGTAAGACAAATTAGCCTCTGGGACAATACAGTCTGGAGCACATCTGCTTCCCAGCATTACCACTGGACAGCATGAATTCTTTAGATTACCGTGAAACATCACTTTGAGACGAGATTTTCAGCCCAGCATCACTTAAGCCTTACAAATAAGTATGTTACCAATTCCCTCTTATCATCTACGGAGAGACAAATTGAGGGTAGAATATAGTATGTGCCTTCCTGCGCTCAAGATTTAAAGCTTCGATGACTAATCTCCAATAAATGCAGCCAAACTGTCAACACACATAGCCCCAAAAAAGCCCAAATAAATCACAACCCTTCGCATCACCCAGCGGCGCACAGAGAAAGCGTTTCCACTAATTTCTATGGAAGACCGCGAGCTCCCGATGAAACGAGGGTCCAGCCTGGCGCCACTACCGCCTCCGGGAGCCGTCCCGAGTGGAGGGCTCCAGGGAAGCGGGACCGCTGCCGGCCCTGAGCCCCGCTGTGAGCCCCAGACGGGTACCCCTCTGAGGGGCCCGCGGAGACAGGCGAGGCCCCGCCGGCCTCAGACGCCGCCCGCCCGGCTCCCCGTCCCTCTCCCCGTCCCCGTCCCTGTCCCTGCCGCTGAGGAGCCGCCGCCACTCGGCCCTGAGCATCAGCTCCCGGGGCGCGGAGCGGAGGGCAGGCTGGGCCTGCGTGACCCCTCCCTGGCCTTGTTACGGATGCACGACTAACCAAATCCAACAGGTGTTAAAACTCAGATTTATTCTTCAGCAAAAGTTAGTTAGAAGTCCGGTAACATTTTATAAAACCACAGGCTCAATGATGTAAAGAGAATTAATACTACACGGCCGACTTAAGAATCCCCAAGATTTAAAGCGATGGCTCCAAAACACGCGTATCACTCACCTAAAAGCTGAGGGCTCTCTCCCTCGAGGAGTTACCTCGGGCGGTGCCCCAACCTGAGGGGGAGTCCCCAACTGCAGACCCGCTGCTCTGAGGAGGAC
>JAOEHY010048449.1:0-10221 GCA_025447955.1 Psilopsiagon aurifrons | reverse complement strand
TCAGGCCACAAGTCAAAAACACAGCACTGCACCAACTACTAAGAAGGAGAAAAATGACTGCTGCTGCTGAACCCATGACACCTAGTCACTGAAAGAAGTGAAGCTAAACCAGTCATCCTATGACCTTCCCAAGGTACTACTATGTACATAAACAAACTGGACTGAACATTCCTTCTGTAGGAATGTTTATTATGAAGTTTCGCCAAGAAAAGAAAACTTTGTGAAAAGTTCACAGAGAAGTCAATTGGAACACTGCCATTCCTCAGCTTGAGCTCAAATAAAGATAAAATAGGTTATCTAAAATAAGAAAAAGCATTAAAGAAGGCTGAAAAGTGAGATGTGTTGAAACTTTGTTATCTCTGAATCTTACATATATTCCTTTTTTTAACTATGAAGAGGTGTATACTTAAATCTGCTCATTCAAAAACATTCTCTTCCTAAAGCTAACTGAAATAGAAATACCTTCAGTCGCATGGTTCTATACAATAATTAGAGGGACATGGAGCACAAAAGAGAAGTAATTTTCCTGAGGAAACCTATGGGACTGAAATAATGTGCCAAAGGAGATAACTGATGAAATGAGGAAATGTGAGAGGGATTTCTAGACGAACATGGTAGGGAGTGCATTAGCTGTTGATGAGAGAAACCCTGGCTCTCTGCAGCTAAGTGCTGACAACTACCAAGACTCCCTTATATCAACGGAAACTGAAAACACACGATGTTTCATAGCAACATGACTTAGAGAAGCAAGACTGAGAAGGTAAAAAAAGATGGAAATAGCTCATGTATTTATGCAAACTTTAAGCTGAAAGCAAAGCAGCAATGCTGAGGTCTTGCAAAAAAAGAGGTAGATTACTTGTGTAGAGCCAGAAGTCTCAGACTACCAGGCCTAAACAGGCAATGAGAAGAACACGTTTTTTGTTGTTACTTTTGTTATTTCTTTATTAAAAAATGCCATCGTTCAAGCAGATCCTGTACTACTGAAAACCTGACAAGTTTTTGCTTGAACACACCAAGGTACATGGCACTTCTCACTGCTTAGGACTGAAGGAAATACTTTATGAGGACGATGAATACATAAAGGATGGCTGTTTTTTTCAAGAAAAAAGGAGGTTCATTTCTTGACTGGGTTTCTAAGCAGGCTGGTTTACTGATCAGAACAGCCATTTGGCTTTTAGAATTTCGTACTATTTCCTTTTAACATCTTTTGTAACATTCTTTTGGACTGATATTGATTTAACTGCAGTAGTAACTACCACAAGAAAACTAAAATACAATGATTTTTTAAATTAGCATTATTTACTGCAAAGAAAGAGGAAACATTATTTCTATCGTAGTACAACCAGCAAAAGCTTGGTAGATTTTGGTACTGTTTTTCTACAACTGCAAAGATTTCATGGGAAGGTGCCAACAATTACCATCAAGTAGAGCTTTGAACTTAACACATATCTCAAAGGACAGGTAGGTTCAACTCTGAAGGGTTCTATGTCTAAGCCTCTCAGAATAAAAGCACTTTCTTTCTGCAGTCCAGATTTCATTACATGCCAAACATAGTATTCATGGCTGTGAAGGGGCACCAGATATTAAATGTTCTGGCTCTTACAGCATGCTCATGATGCTCTACGGATCATGTAATCTTCATAGTTTTTCCTCTGATTAATCTTTTCCAATGTATCTTTAAAGACATTTGTGTTATCATTCTTTATTTCTTTTACATACTGCTTGCACATCTCTAGAGGAATAAAACTTTTGGAGATTATCAGAACAGTTATCTGTATGGAGATTTGGTTAGCTTTTAGTAATGTACACAATACACATACTGCCAAACATTAAAGTTGTAGAGCTCTGATGAGGTGAAATTAAACCTGAGCAGCAAATATCTTTTAGTAAAGAAACCATTTGGAAAAAAAAGAAAAAAAAAAAAAAAAGAAAAATAATTTGCAAACTCTAAAGACCAAGCTCTCAAAGGGAGTAAAAAAAAGGATGAAATTAAAATTGCCTTGTATTCCATGTTAACAAATTGCTCTCCAGCATATCTTAAGTAAGCCTGAAGTATGTCCTGTGGACACAGCACGGAATGCGAATCAGCATAAAGGACTGTACAGCTTTACAAACGTAAGAGAGAATGGATAGCAGAATGGATGGCGTAAACAACATGAAGCAAATATCTCCTGACTAGTCCTGGAAGCTAACTGCCACTGTCTGCATGAGAAAACTCAAGATACTCATGCACAATGCAGAGACCAGTTAGGAGACAACAGAGAATGGGGTGACATAACCAGGTGCTCCTGAGGATTTGATGCCTATGCCACATGTTTAGAAGGATTTATGCTGGACTGACTGTAGGCAGGTTCATTAGGATTTGGAAGATATCTGCTGATTTAAGTTAAACTGAATGGAATCCAGTTCATGTGCTCTGAGATTACACACAATATGGAACAAAGGACAGCAACTGAAAATGGTCAGATGAGCTTTAAAGTGACTTTCCACTCCAAATCTGAACACTGATGTCAGTACATCTTACAATCACTTAAAATTCTCTTGATTTCATGAGGATAGTATACAATTTTCCCAACCAATTTTGCGGAACTGGACCTAAATGCAAATTGACTTTTAAATAGGAAGTGATACCATCCTAATCAGAGAAAATAGCAACTTTCATTGTAATAGCAAGTTGATGTGTCTTGCTTTAGACTGGATGGACAGGAATAGCAGGAACAGAAGAGATGTGATAGACTAGGACAGCTACAGCTGTAAAGGTTAAAAAAGTCTGGAAAATATACCTCTTGTTTAAAATATTGTTTATGAAAGGAACGAAAGCATGCTTTTAAGATTTTTACAGCAATCACCAGTGACAGTTTATCCTTTAAAGACAAGAAAAAATAGTATGAAATATAAAAATAAAGAGGTTGGTTGTTTTTTTCCTCCCCTTCAAATTCGGACCACTCTCAGGTGAAGCTGAAACTGAATTCCCAGCCAGAACTCTGCTACAGCTTGCAAAGCTGCCTAAATCAAAGTGACAGCCAAACCAGGAACTGAGAAATATGTCATAACAAATTTCTTTAAAATATGAAATAATTTCACATGCTCTCCACACCATCACCATTTTGTAATTGTAAAGAGAGATGAAAATTGCACAGGGATATTTCAGGTGTTCTTTACTCTTATCCATTGCCAAATTTTTTGTGATTGCCGCTTTTTCATTCTATTGCAGTGTTTATCAAAGAAGTGCTTTACGCAGAACATTTTCTAGGCCTCTAATCTTAAGGAAATCTTCCTTTACATTGTTTCATTTGCATCTTTTCATTATTTTTTAGTGTGAGTAACCTGTGTAATTCATTTCATGGAAAGTTGTTTTCTTTTTTTAAGAACTCAGACCTACTTTTTGATCACTAAGTAGTGTATAATCTTCAAATGGGACATTAAAAACTGTGATTAGTGACATCACCATGACAACCGATTAAGAAATGTCTAGAGAAGCTTCTGCAAATGTACTTTTTTAATATAATACATTTAAATGAGTTCATCAGAACAAAGCACCCCAAGTAGATTTATTGTGAACTGAATATCTAGAAATAATTTGGCTATATAACTAACACTAAAAATCCTCATAATATGACTTCCATAGACTGGAGGGCACCAAAATTCTCCCTGTGACTTTTATAGATATAGCAGGAGGGAACCATCAAAGCAAAATCTGGTTTTCTCGCACTAACAAACCTTTACTTCAGTACATGGATTACAAAGTCTGGGTGCCAATCCTGCCACCACTTTGTACAACAGCACTGGTTTTATTCAGGTAGCAGTTCTATCAGAGAAAGGAGCCATCTCCAAGCGCAGAAGGCAGAACTGTTCTTTCTGACAAACATCACCAGAGACATTATCTGATTGCTGGTTTAAGTATGTAAAGTTCCAAAATCCAGTTCCTCAGAACCCCTGCACAGAAGCTACCTGACTTTAAGAAGTTGAAAATTCGTCAGTACGTCGGTTTCCATCCAGAACAAATATACTTCAGTTGGAGGCACTAAACATATTAGTTCCTTAAACACCAGTGGAATTTACAGAGTAAGCCTCAGACCCCCTTCTCTAAGTCTTCTGGTCTTGCTAACTGCACACTACATTTCATTAATTGCTTTTTGGAGCATACTTCTTCCTGTATCATTTACAAAACCTAGTAACTTGTAGCTACATGTTACACCAAGTGAGGGCCTCTGAGAATCAGGCATTGCTGAAAGCACTACTGTGTTTTAGCCTCTAGTTGTTACAAAATGGTTTGCCCACTTTCCATCCTGCTCTAATGAGTGAAATTGGAAATAGCAGAAACATCATTATTGCAAGCAACAACAGTAAAGTATAAACAAAATATACCATGAAAAGCCTACCTGCAATATAGTGTGTGACAAGGTTATATAAATTATATGCTCAGTAGTTGAGGAAAATGAACTCATGAGAATAAACTACAATCATAATAGTGTGTATAAATGGATCATGAAAAGCTTAAAAATAGAACCCTATGTTTAACAGGTAATCTGTTTGAAGAGATTAGATTTACTTCACAAGAGTAAACTACCCAGTGTGCTTGCTCTCAAATTCCTAGTTCAACACCAAAATAGATAAAATAACACTGGAATTTCTTCGTCACACCTTCCATTTTCCAATCTGTCCATTCAAGTTACAACTTGTTCTTGTCTTTTATGGTTATGTCTCCTGATTCTGGCAGCTGTGTTTATTGTGCCCTTTTCCAGAATAGATCTTATGTTAGCTACAGCTTTTGAAAGAAGAATGCTTGATTAAAATAAAGCATTTCCAAAATACTGTACTGTGGTAAATGCTGTGGTTGCATGATTGGCATGGGGTGTGTGTGAGGGTGTGCATGTTAGCTTTCCATGTAATATACAGCTTTCCCTTAGGATGATTTAACCTTTTCCTACTGCAAAGAGTTCATGGTGGGAGAAGTATCTCAACTACAGTAAACTGAAACTACTCTGTCTGCATTATTTGGGTCTGTAGTATTTTATATCTGCGGAAAATCTGCCTCTTAAACCATGCTATTGCCTTCCAAAATATCTAGGCATTTTTTAGTCCAAGATTTTGCCAAAGACTGATAAAAGAGTCTACTGACTTTGGGATACTCATCCTCAAACACTTTAAAGCAGTTGCAGGAAAAGGTTCCAAGCGCCATATGAAAACCTGGTGTTTTGAACTGGTATCAAAACTAGAGGCATTCCCAAACCACCAATCCTTTTTGAAAACCTAAGCAATTATACTTATAAAACGCTGACTCTCTATTAAACTCCTTGTTATTCTTTTACTAACGAGACACTTTACCAGCCTGTCATCACCTGCTGTGATTAATTCTCAACTTGTAAAATTTTAGCTCACTTTCTGCTGCTGCTGTTAATGTGCTTTGTAGCAAATGAAAATGAAGTTGATGTTTACAAATCCTGTCTGGAGGTTGCTTTAAAAAAGCTCCACTTTGGCTTACATTAATAAGGCCAAATGTATTGGTTTTTGTTCAAAATTGTTCTAGATAATTAAACACTGTAACACGCTGCCATGGAAGGTGTGAAACTCATCACTGCTTAAAGAGATTAATAATATAATATCTTTTAAAATATATGCTTTGTTTTTACCTACCTAGTAATATGGTTCACATACAGCATAATTTAGATTCGAAGATCATATGTGATTTTAATCTCACTGATATTTGGGAATCAAGGAATAGACATGAAAAAACTTTCCTAAAACCCAGGATCTATGCAGATCATATATATTTATATAAGCATCTTGATTAAAAACTGGTGTGGAAAAACTACAGCACAGAAAGTTGTGCTGTGGAGTGCACATCACTTTACTAATAACAATATGAAATTTGGCTTAAGCAGATCAGGTAACAAGAGCTATAAGGAACAGAAAACTGCAATTCTGTGCTCTGTCACCCCTTCTTGTAGAGCTGCAGTTCTGCTGGAAAGGACTTTCCCTGGTGTATTATCTAAAGATAAAAGGCAACATACAGTTGTTGACTTGTATTGTGAGTGAGTGCACCCTCTGCCTCAATTCTTCATATTCTGAAGCAATACAACTCACAGTCCAAGATTGTGCAATGTTTTCCACAAAGCATGTACTGTTGGGCAGACCTTTCTTGAAGACTTTTTCTTTTAATTGTTAAGACAATTTCAGGATGGTCTAGGCCCTTAATAGAAAACATGAGTGAAAAAGAGTGTTGAATCACACTTTCCCGCCTACATGCACTTGCAATTCAAGACTGTGTGCCTGAGCACCTTCCTGTATTAAAAGAACGTAAGAAGCTATTTCAGGTTACAAAAGGAATGAAGGAAGACAATGTCTAATTCATCAAAAAGCACAGCGGCTTTCAGACTGCAGGCCTCTTAGGAACTAATGTATTTAAAGGGCTTTTATGCTGGAGACAGTTAGCTTTATCCCTTTTTCATACTAAATACATTTAATTAAATTAAATAGGATAAAACCATCTACTTTCTCTAAGTCTTCTAATCTTAAAATCTTCTAATGTCATGAAAACCTCCAATGTCCAAACTAGTCAGTAGAAAGGTCTGGCAAGGATGCAAATTTCTAATCATGTTCATTTATCAGTTTACACAGATTCATGAATTTACAAAAATATACACGATTTTGTATTTTAGTGCTGTGATTCTATGCAGTTGTTTCTACTGTTTTCCCAGAGGTGGAGAAGGATACCCACTGCCACCCAGAGAAAATGTTTCACTTTCAGAAATTCAAAACACAGTAAAAAGGAACAGATAGGTGAAACTTTGTATCTATTACATATCAAAAACTAGAAAAACATTTCAGGAAACACTCCTGCATACAATAAACAGGTGTGTATATATTACTGCCACTTCACTGGAACAGAGACAGTAGAAGCCAGAAAATGATGAAATATGAACACACAAAAAGTAGAAGCCATGATAGAGAAAAAACTGACTGTTGAATCTCAAGGCTTACATTTTTCTTCCTGTAAGTATGGATTGAAAGCCAGCAAAAATCTCAAATCAGATCCTTCCCCTTGAAATTTTAAGCAATCCTCAAAAACAGAGAACTGCAAACCAGAATTTTAAGCTATGTTGTTAGAACATTTAATAATCAGAACCATAATGAGAATTAACGGAAAGACACGCAGTTTTATTTTGCATTTAATGTAAAGTAATCTCTTCAGAAAGCATTATGGCCACCACTATCTTGATATTTTTCAGGATTTTTTTTATATTGTTTGGAATGCCGGATGACATTTATATATGGCAGTGAGATGTATATTTTAGGTGTCGGGGTACAAGATGTGACAGCTCTGGCAGTGGTGGGCATCTCTCCATGGAAATTAAACTGAGTTCAGCAGAGTAGTTCTCAGGAGCCCATGAGTAGTGTAATACTTCCTTTATTTCCTGAAAACTAAGCTGAAAAATCTAGGTTATATCTACATAGATAGATACAGGCAAACATGGCAGCTGGCAGCTGTATGAATTCAAGCCACTTCCACTCAAAATTTCAGGTTTGGTAGTCCTCAGTCAAGCTAGTAACAGGCTATCATGCGGCACAATACAAGTAAACTTTGATACGTGCAAACTAGCACCCAACTGTGCCACCTTGCCACTCATACTTAGTTTAAAAAGTACCATTAGTACTTTCAGTATTGCATTACTATTACCTTTTTAGTATTGCATCATTTGGAGACATACATATTGAAAAAAATGTGAAAGATATCTTTATGTATCCTACCTGTTACAAACCACAGCTGGGATCTGAAATGAGCACAGAAAAGCATTACTATGCATCGTCACTGAATTCAGTACTGCAAGCTTAGAATACATAGTCATGGTGCTACCTAAGTTATTTGTAATTGTACTGAATAGAGCAGTAAAAAGCAGTTATTCAACTGACCATATTCCACATGAAGTTAACTTGAAAGTATCCATTAACTGCCATAAGAACAGGCTGCCATTCAAACACCAACTGTTCAATTCCGTTTCCTTATTTTGCAGCCACTGAATTTTCATTAAAATTATTTATTTTTCTTACTAGGAACCTGCCCTTTGATACTGATAAATTCCCCATGTGAATACAAGTGGATTTTTATTATGGATTTAAAAAGGAGGGTTTTAAATTAAATACACTTGAAAGTATTTGGAAAAGAAAGGCAAATACTTCTGTGTTATTTTTATGCTAAACAAAACTAAAATTATAGAACCACAGAATCATAGAATAGTTAGGGTTTGAAAGGGCATTAGGATCATCTAGTTCCAGCCCCACTGCCATGGGCAGGGGCACCTCACACTAACACCATGTCACCCAAAGTTCCATCTAACATGGACTTAAACACTGCCTGGGATGGAGAATTCACAACTTCCCTGGGCAACCAACTCCAGTGCCTCGCCATCCTCACAGTAAAGAACTTCTTCCCCATACCCACTCTAAACTTCCTCTGTTTAAGTCTGAACCCATTACCTCTTATCTTATCACTTCACTCTGTAATGAAGAGTCCCTCCCCAGCATCCTTATAATCCCCTTCAGATATTGGAAGGCTGCGATGAGGTCTCCACACAGCCTTCTCTTCTCCGGGCTGAACAGCCCAAACTTTCTCATCCTATCTTCATACGGGAGGTGCTCCAGTCCCATGATCATCCTCGTGGCCCTCCTCTGGACTTGTCTCAACAGTTCCATGTCCTTTCTATCTCAAGGACATCAGAACTGCACAATACCCCAAGTGAGGTCTCACAAGAGCAAGGTAGAAGGGCAGGATCACATCGTTCGACCTGCTGGTCATGGTGCTTTTGATGCAGCTCAGGATATTTTGGGCTTTCTGCGTTGCGAGCCCACGCTGAAGCTGCCTCATGTTCTTTTTCTTATCAATGAACACCCACAAGTCCTTCTCTGCAGTGCTGCTCTGAAGGTCTTCTCTGCCCAACCTGTAGCTCTGTCCTGGGTTCAGCAGTAGTAGTAATTTTTCTCCTTCTTAGTAGCTGGTGCAGTGCTGTTTTTGACTTTCGGCCTGGGAACAGCACTGATAACACCAGTGTTTTCAGTTACCTCTTAGAATGCTTGGTCTGACCAAGGACATCCTGAGCCTCATGCTTTGACAGGGAAGAGGGGAAGCTGGGAGGAAGAAAAGACAGGAGACCTGACCCAAACTGACCAAAGCGGTATCCCATACCACAGCACGTGATGCCCAGGATGTAAAAACTGGGGGCAGGGACCTGGAAAAAAAGGGTTGACTGCTGGGTCAGGCTTGATGTTGAGTGGGGAGTGGTTGTATTCTCTCCCCTTGTATTTCCCTTGTAATTATTATTATTAGTGGTAGCAGTAGTGGGTTTGTATTATACCTTAGTTACTGAACTGTTCTTATCTCAACCTGGGGGAGTTGCATTCTTTCAATTCTCCTCCCCATCCCTCCTTGAGCAGGGGTAAGAAAGAAGGGGGAGTGAGCAAACTGCATGAGTCATGGCTTAAAACACGACAAGCTGTGCCAGTGATTGCTCTGACCCAGGTGTATGACCTTGCACTTGGCATGGTTACACTTCATCAGGTTGTCTTTGTCCCACCTCTCAAATGTGTCCAGGGTCCTCTGGATGACATTCCCTCCCTCCAACGTATCAAACGAACCACGCAGCTTGATGTCATCGGCAAACTTGCTGAGTGCATACTCAATCCCAGTGTCCATGTCACAGACGAAGATATTGAACAAGACCAGTCCCAACACCAACCCCTGAGGGACACCACTCGTTACTGGCCTCTGGCTGGACATTGAGCCATTGAGCACAACTCTTTGCATGCGGCCACCCAGTCAGTTCTTAATCCACCAAGTCGTCCAGTTGTAAAATTGATTTTGCACCTATTTAGGGACAAGGATGTCATGCGGGACAGTGACAAGCACTTTGCAAAAGCCCAGGTAGATGACATCAACTGCTCTACCCCTGTCCATCAGTTCCATAGCCCCATCACAGAAGGCCATCAAATTGGTCAGGCAGGATTTCCCCTTAGTGAAGACATGCTGGCTGTCACCGATCTCCTTGTTTTTCATGCGCCTTAGCATGCCTTCCAGGAGAATCTGCTCCATGATTTTGCCAGGCACAGAGGTGAGAATGACTGGTCTGTAGTTGCAAATTATCATTTATAACATGTACTCAAAACTGTTACAAACTTACAACAAATAAGCAAATACTCTGAGAAAGCTTTGAACTCTGAGATTTT